>JRUX01001381.1:0-45250 GCA_001407235.2 Kudoa iwatai
TTCTATGTTTGATGTATTATTAATCAAACATAAGAGTAGCTATATTTGTTAACAATATTTTACCAAAATATTAATTTTTGTTTTTTTTTCTACTATACATAGTATAATAGAAATAATGATTAATAAAAGTAATGTTATATAATAATGTGCTTGCTATAGCAAGATATCATGTCACTCTCAAAGCTTGTTAAAGAATTGTTTGAACATTCAAAATATCGACCTGAGACGTGTTTTGCTGCCGGTATTAATATAGTTTGTGATTGCTTCGTTTCATTTTATATTGTTTTAGGAAATTTATACAATGCTGCAGGATTTCATGAAAAATCTGCCAACTATTTCAAACAAACTATTCGGCTCAATCCAAATTGGATCCATGCATGGACACTTCTTGGGCATGAATATATTGAATTGAAAGATTTAGGATCAGCTGTTGTTTCATATAGAAAGGCATTAGGTATAGATATATTTATAGTTGATTATTTTGATCGAGTAATATAATAATTATAGAACTCAATCCAAATGAATATCGAGCATGGTATGGACTTGGATTAGTTTATGAATTACTTAGAAAACCTAATGAAGCTATTGTTATGTTTGAAAAAGCACTTTCTATTCGGTAATAATTTAAATTATCTTTATTCAAATAGATTACTATAATTTATAATTTGGAACTAAAATCTAGTCCAAATGATTCGAGAATATTGTATGCTGTTGCAACATCTAGTCTTAAAATTAAAGATACAAATCGAGCCATATGGGTATGTAATTTTTAATTTTCATATTATGTAATACATTAATAAAGACTCTCAGGAGATGTATAGAAGTTGGTGACAATGAATGCAATGCTGCATTCACTCTTGCAGGGTTATTCATTGATTTAAATAGATATAGTTATAATTTGAAACACTAGACTAATATGTGATACAAACAAAGATGAAGCAGCAGCTTTATACTTGGAATATTTAAAAAAATATGATGAACGTGGTCTAATCAAAGAAGATGATGTAGTTTTTGCTACTGTTTTTCTTATGAATTACTACTTTCAATTAAAACAATATCCAGCTGCAGAACTCTATGCTAGAAGAGCTACACGTTATAATCAAGTATGATATTATTGTTGTTGTTTACAAAATTTCTTACTACATATCAAGTGTCTTCGTGAAGCAGAATATATTCTTAAAGAGTTGGATACCATTTCTCGTAATCAAACTTACGAAACTCCTTTACCAACAAGATTAGGCATGTTTCTTGATCAACTTCATTCTGGTGATGATGAAGAAAATGAAGAAGGAAATCATAGCGACCCCATGGATATATCCTTCACTTAATCCAATTAAACTAGACTAATTTTGTAACAATTCAATCCATAATTGTCCTAGTCTAATATTGTTTGATGTATGTATAGAAAATTGATGTGTTTCATAGATATTAATGTTATTTTGTATAAAATTAAATTTATGCCTTTTTTAATATATAAGAAATATTTTTAATTCTATAAATACTCATTGATAAGAGACCAACAACAAAATTTGTCTAATTTTATGTTAAAATGATTAAAACCTGCATGAAACCAATAAAACTGTTCATACACTAATGTATACTTTTAGTTGAAAAATATACAAATCTTTACATAGTCAATCGTTATAATTTTATACGTGAAAATAAATAAAAAATAAATTTTAAAAGTAATTTTAACATGTTTTTGAAAGGAAAGAATAATTATAGGAAAATTTTAAAGAAAATTACTAACCGTTACTATTATTATTGGCTAATTCACACCAAATATCAATAATAATATTATCGTGTAACAGAATCTACACAAAAAATATAATCATATTATATAATTTATAATAATAGATATATGAAAAATTATAATGATATTCCAGTGATTTTAGGTGTAAACTGTAGTATCATTCTTAAAACTATCACTATAAGAAGAATACCAATTAAATATTTAATATATCTCTAAATATAAATTAGTAACTGTACGAATGGTAGCATAATATACAATAATATATATTTTAAACTGATATTTTTCTACTTTATTAGCTTCTACTTCTCGATCTAGCCTATTTTTCATATTTTCATCAAATTTTTCTAAAAAACATGTCAAATGTGAACAATTTTAAAAATTAACCAGTAAACTTTTTTTGAGAATCATTTTTGCCATGTAAAATATGATCTTGAACTTTAGCTTTATCCGGATGAATTTTGTATGGGTTAACCATTTAAATTACTCGTTTATATTCGGTATACCGGAGTCAATTTCTCAGTTGTGTTTAATATTATTTGGAATATACTTTTATGCTAAATATTGTACTAAATTGTTTAATTAGTTAAAGAAAAAAAGTGTCTAAATGGTTTTTCATATTTCTATATGTGTTTACACAAGTTATTTAACTAGGAAATATGTTAAAAGTTTATTTTTTCATAATCGTACTGGAAATTCATTTTAGTATTAAAAATATTAATATTACACAATAAATAGTATGTAAATGATTTAGTTTTATAATTCATAGTTTATTTGATAATTTTATTATAAGTAAAAAATTGAATTTTGTACAATATTGTATTGTTTCATTGTTAATCTACAACCACGCATGCGTTAAAATGAGTTATAGTAGAAAAAGTAGCTTTAAAATAGATACTATTGATTTAGTTTTCAATATTTATTTTTTTATAATTTGTATATATTAATAACTGATTCTTAATTGAATATTATAACATTCAAAAATAGTAATAGTCTCATATTGATTTCAAACTCAAGTAATTAAGTTATAAAGCTTAAATATTGTTTATTTTTAAATGGTAAAATATTACTATATATAATATTTAAGGGATAAATAAAGTTAGTCAATATTTTAGAAATCGGAAAATATATGTAACATGAAAATTTTCATACTTAACATTAGGAATAGATCACAATTATTATAATTGAATAAATAAAGCTTAATAATAATATATTAGTGAAATAAAATGTTATAGTTATGAATATATGGAAGTGGAAATTCATTTGTTTATGTTAATAGCGATATATTTTAGGCTAATTAATGAGTATAAGAATAGCACCTCCTTAGAGGATGTTCTGCAATATATTTTAATCTAGCTCTTCTTTCTATAAATTCTTTAAGAATATTAAAAACTTTATCAGATTTAAGCATTTTTTGATGCTCTATATCATCAAGTACTTTAATTTCAGTATTAATAGTATCATTTTCCGAAAATTTTTCACACATTTGAAGACTTGACAAATTAACAGTGCCATCACCATCTCCATTTATTTCTTCAAATTCATAACCATTGTCAATTATTTTATTTAGTGTTTTGACACCTTTACTATATAGAAAAAGATTAGCTACTCCAGTTTTAAATGACATTTTTCTTTGATAATTCATATCATGTATATAGTTATATGCTTTCAATTTTATTTTATCAAAAAGTGTATTTATTTGCGTAGAATTATAATTTTGTGTAGGCATTTGAATAATAACCTTTACAAAGATAATAGATTTATATATATATATAAAATTATATCTTAAAAATACATGCTGTGGCGGGAAAGCAACAGGATTAGGAAATAGGTAGTATAAACTTGGAAAAGTTCTTAAAGTTTTTATAAATTCTTCATTACTGAAAAGAAAATGCTTAAATTCACTTGTTCTTCCATATAGTAAAACTTTAAGTGGTTCTAATGCACCACCAAATGGTGCACTTATACTTATCCATGAATCTATGTAGCAATTTTTCCAACATTTTTTTTTCGAATAAAGATACTCTTCTATGAGTAGACAACCTAAACTGTGTGATACCAATATACATGGTTTTTTATGAATAGCATAAATTGATTGAATAAGATTATCCATATTACTAAAAAATCTTTTCATTTCATATTTTGCTACAAATTTGTCATAAAATTATATGTAATTAATGAATACATTCAATTACTTGTCACAACCCTAAAATCATATGGAGCTCCATAAATATTATAATTTTTAAGATAACCCATACTATTTTCTAAAAATTTAATCATATATTTAAATACATATGTATATTGTTGGAATGTTTTATCGATATATTTGATTCCATCAACTGATCCAAAATTGTATGGTCTTATGATTAGATTACAATTTTCATTTACCATATCATTTTGTAGATTGTTTGGTTTCATTCTACAAAATTAATCATTATATTTCATAGTAGAATTGTGTTATATTTGCAAAATATCGAGCAAGAATCAATTTACAAGAAATATACCTAAGTTTTTTAATGACAAAATCTAAATTTATTGATTGTAAAAAGTTTAGATAGAGTATTTTCCATGAATTATTCAAAAATCCATCACAATGATCATCGTATATTAATCTGGCTTCTAACTGTGAACAACTTATACCAGGAACTATTTTTTTTAAGTAGGTTACATGATAAAAAGTATTATGTCTATTCTATAGTAAATTTACTTAGTATAATAGGTAGTTTGGAACCCTCCATATAGTAGTTGATAGTTGTCTAACAAGATTAGTAAAGCTTTTACAACAGTATCACGTATAACAACCATAGTGACGTTTCTAAAACTAAAAAATATTCGATATGACGACAACAATCATAATCTATTGATTCATAATAACTACAATTCAAATGTTTACTGAATTTATTGAGAAAATGATTATAGTTTTGGTAACCAAAGAAATGTAAAATTAAGCATCATATTTTTATGAAATTTAGTATTGTGCGCCAATTTTATACTATTTAAAGTGCGTTTATTTCATTGATACTTTTATTGCATAATTTTATAATAAATAATTGTTTAAAGTTATATCTTCTAATAGAAAACTAATTAGCAGCCCTATTGAGAAAATCGCAAGTTGAAATCAAGCAATGGTTAGATAATATACATTTTATCGACACATAATCCCTGCGATAAGCTACAATTTTAGATGATACCTTGATCATTATTATGACGAAATATGTCTACATCAAAGGATATAAAATGATTTATATAAACATGACAATTTTAGTTTATAAATTTTGCAACGCTTATTAAAACTAACACACTGATTCTCTTATTGACTTAAGGCGCATAAAAGCTACCTCATATTGTCATTCTAAATAATTCATACATAATTTATTGGATATAATAGTAAAATAAATTATTTTTTTTAATTCTATTTTGATTTATGTTTTAAAAACTTTATAATGATATCAAATAATTGAGATGATTTAAGTATTTCTTGATGTTCTGTCTTATGAATTACTTTAATTTTAACTTTTCTAGGATCTAATTTTTTATAAAACTTGCATGCTTGTAAACTAACAAGGTTAACACTTCCATCACCATCGCCCATTATTTTTTTATAATCCTCATCAATTTTGTCATTTTTGGTAGTTATGTAGTCTAATGTTGGTATGCCATTACTGTAAACAAATAGAATCTTTATGTTGAGAAATTTTGGACACCATAGTTTTGGAATCGATGCCATAATTATATTTGAATTGGTTATATTGAATTTTTTTAAAAGTTTTTCTTGATCACTCACAAAATAAGTACAACTTTCAGTTATTAATAATGGCTACATAAGTGTAATTATAAATAGTTTTTTTATATTAATATATATATAGAAAAATTTATAATGAATGTAGATCATATTAAAAGGTAACAATATAATTAATATGACTATGTTTAAAAGATATCTAGTTAAAAATTACTTAATAATGTTTTAAATAAAATAAGAATTATTATCAATTAAAATGTATAAAATAAATAATTGATATATTGGATAAAATAGTTTTTACTAGTAATAAAAATTAATAATACTTTATTCCAACCAAAAATTTCTCCACAAGGTAACATATAGAACAATGAAGGATATTTACGTACCACCTTCTTCAAAAGTAAATTATTGATAAGAAAATTAAAATTAGACGAATAATCGCCATATAATAACATCTTTAGTGATTCCATACTACCTCCAAATGGTGCACTTATTGATATCCAAGAGTCAATATAATGTTCTCTCCAATAAAATGGTTTTAATGATAAATAGTTGGCTATTAAGCATGAACCCATACTATGGCTAATAATAACCACTTTGTAATTTCTTCTTTTGTACGCCTTCATTATAAGTTTGTCTAATTTTTCATAGTAATCATTCAAATAGTGATAACCTGTAAAAAAATATCTCATTCAATAAACTGTAATAATATCATAAAAATATAATGTAAATTGTATAATTGTTATAAAAAAATAATGTAAATTTAAACTGATTATATTATTATTTTAAAAAAAAAGCTAAAAAAATTTGGTTTATAAGTTAAATCATACTAATTAAATAATAATGATATATAAGATGTTAAAATGGACCCAATAATATTATTGTCATTAATCATCCCTATAAATAGTATTTGACATAATAAAACTATTCCATTCAACAATATCAGCATGGCATTCATATAAATATAATTAATTAATCATATTACCTAGTAAATAATATTATAATTTATTCCATAAATTCTTTTTACAGTATAAGAATTTAAATATTCAAATAAAAGAATACAATCTAAAATATGTTATTGTTAATGATTATGAATGAAATCATATTAATCAAAGAAATATTCCATGAGCAGTAATATTGTATTTTAATAAATCAAATACTGATTAAAAATATTAGAGTAGACAAAATTATATTATTAATATAAGTATATTTGTTAATTAGAATATGTATGAGTTTTATAATAGAATAGTATTAGTAATTTATTTTATTTCTCTATCATGATAAAAACATCATATCTAATATATAAATGCATAAATACATGGAACAAGACGAAAATCATATGGTGCACCATAGAGATTTTTTAATGGCTTATACTTTAATTTTTTTTCAAGAAACTTTATTAGATAATAAAATACATAAGTGACATTTTTGGACCATTTATTAATATATTTTATGCCATTTACACCACCAAAATTGACAGGCCTCACACGAATATTACTATAAAAATTGGTAGGATGTCTATATGCCAAATTCCATCGTAAACTATAACAAAGGTAAAAAAAGAGTAACAAATAATAATTTAACACAAAAAGAAAAATTAATATACCGTAATAACTTTAAAATTTGATTAATTGTTAATGGATATGATGTTTTTAGCCAAAGGGTCTTCCATTTTCTGCAAAGTAAAATTTTTGACTTTTTAACTGAATCAGTTTTAGCTTCTAATTTACTAGCTATCAATCCAGGTACTAATAATAGTATTTAATTGAAATTTCACGCTATTACATAAGGCTATAGGATTATAGAGAAATGTATTACTTAGTATAATTGGCTTTCTTCTATAGTTTCCTTCCATAAAAATTGTTATCAATCATTTAAATATACTTGGGACCAATTTTTACGCAATCATACACACATATAACATCTATATTAGCGTATGTTTACACCATCATTATTCTATTTTATAAACCAATAAAGCACTTTATTGATAATATTTTCACATCATTTATCCGTTTATTTATAATTTATATCCATTAATTTGATGGTTAAATTCTATTCTTTAAGAATGAAACATCAACACCGTCTTTTTATAATTAAAGTAACGAATAATACCGAGAAAATAACGATTTATTACGTATCGATGAGCTGCGATGGTAAAATTAGTAATTTGACCAAATTTCAACCATCTTTTAGATGATATTGTATTTAAAACAATAAAAAGTATTTATTCAGCCCCATTTTCTGGAATCTATCATTCTACATATCATATATGTGATCTTGATAGAAAGATGAGCAATCTACAAGTATTATAACATATTACTCATAAAATTACTAATATATTCTCAAGAAAACCCTTAACTATATGCAAATGGATGTTGAAGATATAAATAAACTCGTAATTGAATGTCAAATGTATTTTGGATCTACTTATCCATTAGATAAAACGATATTGTCGATAAAATACCTAATGTATATATTTTTGTATAGTGACGACAAACAACACGAAAAATTAGAAAATCTCCAACAGACTACGATTGTAGGGTTTATTTGTTATTTATATTATCTAATATAGTTCTTTAGAATAATATATCTAAATCCATTGAATTGCTACTAAATTACAAAGAAAAAATGTCTAATAAGGAAGAAAATTTATCAAATAAGTACTAATTTCATAGCCTTTCTTTATAAATGTATAAAATTATCATAATTTTAATATGAATTACACTTTTTACTAATTTTTAAAGTAATACTAGCTTATAATTTTAATATTATTGAAACATTTCATTAAGATTTCATTCTCATTATCTTTAAATAAATATGCTTTATACTTAACTAGTTAGATATAGTAATTCAAGTAATTAGAGTTGTTTTTAAAAAATACTTTAAATTACTCTATCAGTCTGATACAAAGAGTAAATGATGATGTACAAGTTTTATCACTGGCTATTTTTCTTCAACTATACGCCACTTTTTTCAAATAAAAATAAAATCAAAAGTCATGTATAATGTATTCTATTCCTTCATATCACTAATATTAAAAGGCATTATTTTGTCTGTGACAGTATAACTCAATTTGTTTTAATGGACATAAAATTATAGAGGAAACTTCCTCAGTTTAATGAGCTCTATCAACCTTTGAATATACTTCGATTATATATTAACTATGCTACATTGTATCATTCTATAAACCAAAAATTATCCCAACACTCACTTAAATTATTCTACTCTTTGAACGCTGTAAGCTTTTATATAAATTTATGTTTGATGACGTGCTGTTAATCATTTGTTGATAAAATTGCGGTTATTTGTTCTAGATCATATACTGTTGGTGCCCATATCCGCATTTTAGCTGGCTAATTTTGAGAAAGTAGATAGAAATTCATAACAACGATAGAATATATTATTTTCTTGGGATAATATGCTTGTAAAATAATGAGTTAATGATAGCTATAGATTTTTTCTATAATATTTAAAGGAAAAGCTATTTAATTTAAGTTTGTCCACAAACCTTTAATAAGTTACAAATTTTAATGATTTTATTAGTTTACTATGACAACATACTAAAAAATATATTAAAATAGGATGTAATAATTCATTCAACAAATTAATATTAGGTACAGTTGTTAGGATAAAGCACATGATTAGTATTATTAGAAAATATTAATTTTTTTGTCATATCTATTCCAATAGTATCTCTCATTGTATGGCCATCATAATTGCTATATAGTACATGACAACTGTATTTATGATTATTATTTGAACTTGATGAAGATGGTTTTAATACAACTCGTTTACGTGATTTATTGCCCATTAATGTTGTTGTCACATAATTATCGTTATCATCTTCCATGTTTATTAGATTCACGATATGTGGAAATAGATGGGGGTTTTTGGGTAACTGATAAAAAATTAAATGTTTGATTCCATTAAGTTTTGGTCTAAATATAAAAAATTTTGATTTTAAATAATAATACTAATAATAGTGCTTTTAAACATGCCTATTTATTATTACCTATTATAGAAAAAATATCTTTCCGTAAAAACCATAATTGGATATTCACATTGTTTAAATTTTGTTCTAAATCTTGATGCCAATGATTTATCAGTATATCTATACATAGTAAAATAAATATAATAACTTAAATTCATAATATATAAAAGTTAGTTTCTTTTTACTCTGTAATAGGTGCAAATTTTATATTTTCTTTTATGAAATAATTCCTTAATTTAGTATAATCTAAGTAGTTTGGAACAAAAATTCCAATATAAGATAAATTTTGGGAATGAAATGGACTGAAAATTGATGTTATAAACGTATCAAATCTTCGTTGATAATCATATCTAAGATCGTTACTTTGGTAACCATGAAAAATCTAAACAAAATCAAAATTCTATTGAAAGAATGCAACACACATACTATTGATATAGGAGTAATAATATTACTGATAAAAGGAGTGACTTGATTCGAGCGAAAAATGACACTACCTTCATAATCTATGATATACATTGTAGAATTCATTTAAATAAAAAAAATAATGTAAAGACTTTGTGATAAATTCTGAATAAGAGATATCATCTCAGGAGTTTCATATCGATTAAGTACAATTGTTTGACGATAAGCTTTAAAACTATAATATGAAAATTAATGAAAGTAGTAATAGATCATAGAAATAAATATATCAAGATTACTGATCATCACAAGCCCATCTATAAACTCTTGAAAAATCTGTATCACCAATTTTAGAAGGTATATTGTTTGTTATTTTAATGCAGTCCTAAAAAATTGATCTAGAAAATAAATACATTCAAACACAAAAATACAATTAAATGTTCCCAATTTTGCATTTGAAGCATGAATACTTCATCAATAATAAGTAATTCAATCGATGACAAGCAATCATAGTCTTTAAGATAGATTTCCTCTTCATCACTAGTTACATATAATTAAATTGAAATAAATGTTGGTAGTTTCTGATAGAATTTACTTAATGTTAGTTTCATCAACGTTATCTTCTTGTGTGAATAGTGTTTTTAAGCCCAAAGGTGATGCAATAATGATATCACTAGCTTTGAATGAAGAATACAACTTGATATAGGTTTTAGTTATAAGTTCTAATCCAATACGAAAATTATCATCAATATTTCCTTTAAAACATTCTTGATGATCATCTTTTTTAAACAATACAGTATATAAACAAAATATTTGAAAAAATGGGTTTCATTTACCAGGAAATGACAGTAAAATTTCTTCATTTGCAAGGTGTTCATCAGTTGGTCCATATTCATCATCAAAACGTTTTTTATTTTTAAGTGTGATCTAAATTAAAAACATATATTAATAATGAATATTTTAATAGAAATATATAATAATGACTTTATGATTTGGCGTAGCTTTCTCCATAACTAGTGCTATTGTAGTAATAAAATTAAAACAAGCCTGCCTTGTGGGTAATAAAACTAGCACACGAGTTTTATTAAAACCTTGGTCACAAAAATCCTTATCTATTGTATCACTCATGCTAGTGTATAATAGAATAAACTATATAATATCATGAGTTTATAAACTAACTTTCCATGTGAATTTTCCATCTCTAATATCTTTTGATTATTGCGTTGAATCCTTTTTTTACATCTAAAAAAGGATTAATCAACTTATAACTATAATATTTATTTATTATTTGGGTACGTTAATATATCAATATGCAATATTTAGTAATTAGCTAACTATATAGTAGTGATTATAAAAAATAATGATCTAATCCATTTTTAAAAATAATAATAGAAAATAAATATTATTACACTATTACAATCAATCCAAAATTATATTTTACATTAAAATATTTAATAATCTATTTCTATTAGTTAATTATACTTATGAAGGTGATTTAGTATATGTAAAATAGTTGCACATTTCAAAAGTTGAGTATTCGATGATGTTTCTATACAACATGCTATATCTTTGTATTCAGTTAAGAAATGGATAAATTTTTTAATCAGAGCCTTATCACGACTATTTTTACAGTCTTCCATTACTAAAATAAAATAAAAACAATCTTCTATCAATTTATAACAACATACATTGATTAAAAGCGCATTTAAAACGATAAGATAACCATATTTTATCAAAATAAATCGGTTCTTCAAGTTGTAGATTATTTTGGAGTTGTTTATTACTTTTTAAAATTATTTGAAAGTGATCATCATTAATCTAACATTACTCAATATAAAACATTAAATTTAAAATTTTATACACATTGAATATGAAACGATTGTTTTTCATTTAAATTCACAGGTTGTAATTCCACTTCTTTGCAATTAAAATGAACATAGGTTGGGCATACTACCAAACTCTTTTCTTCACTAATGTCATCACTTTCATCATCTAAAACAAATGATCACATATACATATTGTAAACATACTTGAAACTCTTTCATCGTAACTATCATTTGACATATTATCTCTGGATTGTTGTGTATCATCCAACTCCTTTATTCCAATTAATTCAACAAATTAACAATCAGATTTACTTTTATAACGATTTGTTTTATATTAGATACATTTTTTTGATAAATTATTGATTTATAATTCTCATCACTGCAAAGATAGTTATCAAGATAACAGTCCAGTTCTTCAACACCCACAATTTCACCCATTAGACCGGATTAAGTGATTGCGCATGCGCCACATAGAGCACGCGCCTATGTTTGAGTAGAAGGTGTGAGCCAATTTAAATATAATACAATATGACTCTAAAAATAGTTTATCTTGTATAATTTATATAATTAAGAAATTTAACAATGATTTATTAAATTGGTTGTAGGTATAACAATCAATTTTCCATGGAAAATCTGGTAAACCAAAGTGACTTACGTTCATTGGTATAGGTAGGATGAATATATTTATTTTAACAAAAAAAAATTGAAAATACAAACAAACATGTGCTAATTTATTAGTATTTATGATTATATAAATGGTATGTTTAATATCAATTTATTAAAATTTTATTGAATGTATATTTAAAATGTAGTAAAGGTTCAGCAAAAATTCTTATATAATAATGACATGAAATTAATTATGTATAAAATTATTTTACAGCATTATTTTTTTTTTAGTTTTAATGTAAACTAAGTTTTAGTTTCTTATCCATCAATCTTGATATTATGAATTAAGTTATTTTTTTTCAAGCCACATTTATTATATTCTCTTTTTAATTATTTAAAAATGTTTTTAATAAATTTTATATTACTAGAAAAATATAAAACACCTATTAATAGACACCATTTTACGTATTTAACAAAAAATTAAGCTATTAATTGTAAAATTTAATACATACATTAAAAAAAACAAATTAATCCACTCATAACTAGTTTTTTAGGTCTAAATGTTATATGTAATTAGATATACATATACTGATTCTATTTATGTGCACAGAAATTGAACAACTGCATTGGATTACATCTGTATGATCAAAATCGCCGTCATGAATCGTTCTATTCATTTATGATAAGTAATTATATTATCAGTCAAAAGTTGACTGCTAAATATTTTGTATTTGACTTATTTATTAATGAAATATTAAAAAAAATAAGATTTTTTTATCAAAATAATGTAATCTATTAAAAAAATAACTTTTATTGCAATATAAATGTAAAGAAGCCATTTATTATTTTGTATTGTTATTTTTAATATTATTACGAGTTAAGTGTTTAATTAATTTAATGTTGATTGCGTAAAATTGATGGATACACTCTAATTTATTGTTGCATAAAAGTTGGTAAAAGTTATTGATTCGATATAAACGTATGGTCTTTTTTGGCATAATTTTATTGTTTTTTATCCACATACAGTGGCTTTTTATATCATGTAATACTACTATCTCAGTTTTAAATGTACATTTTCCATCTTCAATAGATAAAGATGCCATTAGTGAAAACATAACATATTATTTTAATGCTTATACAGATAAAACAAGAGAGGAAAAAATTCTAATCAACAAATTGGCACCTGATATGCCTATAGATAATTTCAAAAACAATTCTAACTATATAAACAATTATAGTAATATCTTTTATAAAATTTGGAATAAAATACCAAATTTAAGACATTTTTACATGAAACACAGACATCATAATCAAACTGGCATAATTCGAAGATCTTCTTTAATAATTCCATCAAAAACTGGGAAAAAAGTACATAATGCTAACAAAAATTTGGTTTCAAATAACAAATTTATCATTGCAGATGATACTCAACCATATTTTACAATTGATAAATCAATATTTTCAATGGATCAATTTGTTAAAACATTTATTGTTGGATCATTATTCTATAGTGTATTCATTGGCTTCATTTATATAGTTGTGTACAGTTACTACAAAAATTATATAATAATACGATGTCACAATTGCTCAGATTGGAAAATTAGCAAAAATTCTATTAAATTAAATGTAATAAATAATTTATAAAGACATTAAAAAAACTATTTTATTTTAAATATATAATTATCTAAGAATGTTTATAATAACTAAATTGTTTAGGATGATAATCAACTAAAACCTAAAGTATATTTTGATGATATCGTTGAAATATTTTGTAATAAACCTGTAAATGTAAAAAATATTGATAACAGATTTAAATTTTCAACCAAAATATTATATGGAAGATATGATGAGAAAGAAATTGTTATTAAGGAAATATCATGTTTTAAAAATGATGCATTAAGTATAGAGAATATTCGGAAACATATCTCATATTTGAAAAGAATTTCACATAATAATTTTGTATCCTTTATTGGAACATATATAGAACCAACTAAAATTTGTATGGTTTATCATCAATCATATTATGGCCTTCTCTACGATCTTCTTATAGAAGAAAGAGATAAATTAGATTTTATTTTTCTATCCAGTCTTATAAATGATCTAATAAATGGTATGGCTTATTTACATACTTCAAGTTTTGGTTATCATGGTAAGCTTACTTCAAGATGCTGTTATGTGGAAGAACCTTGGTGTCTTAAAATCTCTGATTATGGCATGAGAAAGATTGAAAGCTATACTCATGGAAATAGCAGCTCAAATACAATACTAAATTCGTTTTCAGACTATGATGAAAGCGTCACCAATGTAAATTTTATATTCATATTATTTTAAAGGATTATTTCAGATATTAAAGTTATTATCATAGTTTTCTAATATATAGATTAGTTTAATCAATATACCCAAACAACATTATTTTTGCAATTATTTTGTTAATTTTTATTATTAAAGTACTGTAACATAGTTGGTTTATTATCTCTTGTTTTTTTCCACATTTAAATATATTTAGTTTATCGATGATTTAAGTAGTTTATCATCCACATCATCAGAAATAAAAACAGTTTTTACGGATGTAGATGCAGTTTTTGTTTATGATGATAACAAATGTAATAGTTCATTTATACACAAAGCAAATGAAAGCTGTTTGTGTTTCTCATTATTGTGGTATCCACCAGAGATACTTGTTAACACACCAAACATTCAAAGAAATAAAAAATTTTATCAAAAAGCAGATATTTATAGTTTTGGTGTTATTCTTCAAGAGATGATAACATTAAATGGTCCTTTCAATTTTAACATCACTAAAAATGCCTGTCAAACCATTAGTTCAATTGTAAAAAGTTATCGATTTAAAAATTTAGACAGTCATATAACTTTTTGCAATGTTATAAATGAAATTGAAGGCATGCAGCATTTTTTACCTATGATGGAGTTATGTTTAAGAATGTCATCAAATAAACGACCATCATTTTCCAAATTACAATATCTTATAAAAATTCCTCTTTCAAAAAATGGTGTTAAACCAAATATATTTGATAATATTATGAATTTGATGACTATATATTCTAATAAAATGGAAAATCTTATTATTGATACATCTGGTCAGCTTTTAAAGGATAAAAAAAAGGCTGAACAACTTCTTTGTAGAATGTTTCCTAAACCTATTATCTCTAATTTGATCAGGGGTCTACCAGTAGAACCTGAATTATTTGATCAAGTAACTATTTATTTTAGTGATATTGTTGGTTTCACATCATTATGCTCAAAAATTAATCCATTTGAAGTTTCAAAAATATTGCATGAACTTTATACTCGTTTTGATGAGATTGTTTCACTTTACAATGTATTTAAAGTGGAAACTATTGGTGATGCATATATGGCTGTTTCTGGTTTACCAGTTCGTAAAGGTTGTAGGCATGCAACTGAAATTTGTGAAATGGCTATCAATATACTTAGCGCTGTTGATGATTTTTCTTTTGAAAAACTAGGAATTTATACTGCCAATGAATCAACATTAAAAATTCGTATTGGTATACATACAGGACCTGTTGCTGCGGGTATAGTTGGTGATAAAATGCCTAGATATTGCCTATTTGGTGAAACGGTTGCCATTGCACAACAAATGGAGCAACATGGAACCCCTCAATGTATACTTGTAAGTGAACCCACTATGAAACTACTTGAAAATCCACACAACTTTAACATTGAACAACACAATAATTTCATATTTGGTAAACATGAATTTAAAACCTACCTTATACGGGGTTTTTGTGAATCAGTTTCAAATAATGATCATTGGCAAAGGATAACTCCTTCATTTGATATGCTTTTAGAACAAAATTCACAAGATATATTTGAAAATGAAACTTCATTTGATTTTAATACCGATTTTACTGGAAATATGTGTTCTCATACTTCTGCGACTGCTGTAGATGATATATTCAGTAATATGTCTTCCATCTCTCATCTTTGATTACAATAATAAACAGCATTCATTCCAATAAATTTTATGTATTTATTAATATATTTATAAATTTATTTTTTTATTATTTTGTAAAAATAATAACTTTATATATAGTATAATTTTGTGCTGATTAATATCATAGATTCATCTGTAATTCGCACATTATTATAATATTTTTTATGTGATATCTAGAATTTATGTATTTTCATGTATTGCTTCAACATATTACAAATACCAGCCTATAGCTACATTATAATGCCACCATGAATATATTTTCTTAGTAAAATTATACTTTATAGCAACCTATCTAGTTAAAAAAATAATATTTTAATTTTTTTAATCCGATTTTTTATCCATAAAGGTTAGTAATTATAAAAAAATTAGATAACAATATTTATCACACCAACAACCACTGTATATATACATATTATACGCGGGTAGTATAAATTTTCAACTTAATATTTTATTCTTTAACATATTGATTTAACTGTTAAGACAAGAAAAGTAAATCTATTGGCGTTATTTCAATCGAATCTTAACATGAAAATTGTGCAATCAACTACACTTTGTATTCCATCAGAATTTATTGTTTTGACATTTTAGTTGATAATAATTTTTAATCAAATTTATCAATGTATTTAAAAAAAATTAATATTTTAATTTTTAATGATGTAATGGATCCTATTTTCTAGAATATTACTGTAAATGTATTTAAAATTTGTTCTCATTTTCAAATATACCAATTCTGATATAAATATTTTTATAAAGTGGTGATTTATGTTTAGTAACGTAAAAAAAATTGAATATAGTAATAAGTTATAAAAATCATTCATTGGTAGTTAAAAGACTGTATATTGATTGATTTTTATAGCAACAATATTTTAATTGAGAAGATACAATAATATCATAACATTCAACAATACAATTCTTTTTCTTATAAATTCTATCAAATACATCACCTTATTATTTTTAAATAGATGTTAATTTCACCTTTTGTTTTAAGTAAATATGAAATAGCTTTTTTATGTTGTAGAATTCGCTGATCTTTTTAATTCATTAACATATTCGGTAATATTCAAACTGTTATTGCTTCCTATATAAACTTTTAATTCGTATTTGTGAGATGAACTTTATTTATTTAAAGAAAATTTTAAAAATGGGAATTTAATACTAGTTTTTTTAATAAAAAAATGTAGTATATAGTAGATGCTTTTAGGGAAGAAAAATAGAACAGTTATTGATAAAAATATACATATTGGTAAGCAATTTCGAAATTTTTATTCATATGGGCTTTAATTGCTATTTAAATGTGATAAATAAGCATAAATTTCATTTTTTTAAACTATAAATCATATTTGACCTTTTTTTGGAAGAGCAAAACTAATAGTATATGTATAAACTATAATTTTTTATACTTATTACTCAAAGCTGATGTTTATATTTTATATTTGTTAATAATAGATAGCTAATATTGAAAAAATAATTTAAGCATAATAAGCTGCCATATTTTAATGTCATTCTTTCTCTTGATATGGTAAGTGTTAAGATGTTAAAAAGCAATGATCTCATATCCTAAAACATACATTTAGGTTGTTTCACTGTATAATATGATTATTATAAAAAAATATATATATCTAAGTTTGTAAAAAGTTTTTAAAAATTATACAATTCCTTAATATACAGACTATATTTTTTGTTAATTTTTGAATCTTCAAAGCACATAAAGAACATAACTTAATAATCATACTGTGTCGTATTTTTTATACATGTTAGAGATATCCTATGTAGTTTAAATAATAAAAAAACATTTTTTTTAGTTTATTAAATTTTTTTGGAATCTATAAGTGAGAAATAAAGTTATGGTTGAGAAATGTTTATAAAGATTATGGTCATAATTCTATGATTTATATTGAAAGTAAAGATAACATTAAATTTCATATATATTTTTATTTAGAAAAAATTCTTTTTAAAGATTAAAACTCCATATTATTCTTATTATGTTTATAATCCTTAATTTTATCCAACAAAACATATTTATAACTTGAATAAAATATACTGCATAAACATTCTATTATCTATTTAAGGTTATTTTTAGTATTTAAAAGCAACAAAAACACTATTCTTTCACAAAAAAAGGTAGTTATAAGACATTTTTAATAAATTACTTCATTTCCTAAAAAATGGTAAATTTCAATTTTATTAAAATGTACCACCACTTTTTTTGTAAATGCTGTATCATGAGATAAGAATAAAATGGATAGGCAAAAATAATTAATAAAGAATTATTCAATAAAAATGTATACAAATTAGTTTTGATAGCAATTAATTTAATTTATAAGAAAATAAGACATTTGTAGGAGAGAAGACCATATATTCATTATTTTTCTAATTATTGTTGTTTTACTCTAAAAATAGGGATCAATATTTAATTTTTGTAGAATTAACTATACAAGATGTTATTTTTTTGAAGGAAAAGTAGAATAAAATACTATATATTTCAAAACTGATATGGAAAAAACTTTAAAATATCTTTTACTCCATAAAGTAGCTAGATTCAATAAATATATTGGAGTTTGTGTTTATATGAGTGTATAAATAATGCAGAGAATAGATTTTGTTCAATCAAAAAGCCTTTTTGTAAAAAATGTTCATCTAGATCATTCATAAACACAAATAACGTAGTATGATTGGCAATGAAAGAAATTAAGTGTAGTCAATCACTAAACCATTCATTACATACTGTAACTATATCCTATCCCAATATACTATAGGTAGAAAATACAATTCATATATTAGATAATGCATTTAAAAGCAATAAACAATATTGTAAGAATTAAAAAAAAAGAAATTTATATCGGTAAAGTAGACACGAATACATGTCAAATTTGATCATAACATTTGTCAAATAACCATGATTATAATAATAAAACACATCAATATGGCATAAACAACCAAACAATGGATTATCTCTTGGTAAAATAGTTTACTTGATGTTAGTAAACCAATGGTATTTAAATAATTTAAAATAAAACCAATTATTAAAGAATAGTACAAAGTAGGAATATTATATTCATTCAAAACATTAAAAATGTTTTAAAAACTTAAATTTTTATCAAGATGTAATAGAAATAATATATATATATGTTCTTATAAGATTATTTAAAAAATATCTAGTATACACAGGTTTTATACAAAATCACGCACATTACCGCGCACATTATTATGATTACCATTATGTATAGCATGGAAGAACGAATTTAAGTGAGTTTTTACGAGAATCAATATTTTATTTGATTAACTTTGATATAAAATGTAGTTTGTTATATGCAAAAAAATTTCAATGGAGATAAAAATTTATAATATTTAAAATAGGCTATTTTTTATTAAAAATAACAAATTGTGTTAACAAAATATTATTTTTTAGAGCAAAATATTTTACTTGAATTAAATGTAAACTTATTATTATTATTATTAATCTGTTATTAATATTATGATAATAGTATTCTAATTTTATTGACTTTAATCATTTTTTATATTTTATTTGCTGAAATTATTAAAAATATAATTATCAAAAATTAAAAACAAATTTTTAAAAGTTATATATTTAAGTAAATAGATGATAGTGTCAATTATTGTTGATAGAAGTTGAATCACTATATTTAGCAACATCATATCAGCTTTTATCCTGCCATTCTTAACAATTACAAGCTTAAAAAGAAAATGAGACTATATAATAATGTTATTATATAATAGTAAATAGGTTATACAAAAAAATGTTTTTTAAATGGGAAAAAATTAGTTAAAAGAATTTATTTATTCAAATTACTATTCATTTAATGAAATAATTTATAATTAAAAATCGTTGAATGGTAGAAATGAACGAGCATGAACGGATTGTTTGTAGGATTAATATAATCTTATCATATTTAATCAGTATAAAATCCGATTTTTAACACATTTAATGATTTTAAGAATTAATGAATACACTAAAAGCAAAATAATAATTAAAATATGTTATTGTTCATTTTACAATTTATAAATCAATAATGTAGGTTTTTTGTGTAATGTTAATAAAAAAAAGTGATAAATTGTTCTAAATCTTATTAACAGCTCTATAATCCTATGAATTATCACGTTTAATGAATACAAATTTTTAAAATTTCATTTACACTATTATTATCATTTATTAAATTTATTAATTTAAAAGAAAATTACAGTATTATCATGGTAACTATAATAGTTTTATATTGTCATTATTGTTATTAGATACATGAGCTTAATGTGGGAGATTAATAGCTATTTCATTAGAATATCAATAGAGATTAATTACTATTTAACGGGTCATTGCCTATCTACAATAAGTACTCTATTATCCACTAATTGTAGCATTCTTTGGAGCTATATACTGTGTAATTTTGGATCATCTCTTATAGAATATGTTTCAAGATATACCATACAATGATCCTATAGTCATATCATTTGTGGTTGTGGCATTTATAATTGCTTTTTTTTTGGCATTTGGTGTAGGAGCTAATGATGTAGCAAACTTTTTTGGAACTGTTGTTGGAACTAATACACTCAAATTGTGGCAAGTTTTTATAATAGCTTCAATATTTGAGTTGTCTGGGTCTATTTTATTGGGTTTAAAAGTTTCGGGTATGAATAACTCATCCCCATAATGTTAATAGTAGTCTATTGGGTATTTGATGTACATTGTAGTTATACTGTTATTATATGTGTATTGATGAGTATATTTGTTGTATAATATCTTTGTTGTTGTTTATTAATAACAACATCAACAATAGTATTATACATGGAGAGAGAGAGAGATAATTCTGTTTTCTGCTATGTACGGCAATACTCAATATTTAAATATACGTATTGGCTGTTAACACGTATTGCTTACAATAGACACCGTCAGAAAAGGTATTGCTAACATATCAAATATACCATATTTGTATCCACCAACATCTGATTGCCGTCGACCCCTACCTCAACCAATTAATCTAAACCCACCAATTTATTCTGACAATATTGGTAAATATCGTACATGTGCTGATCTAATCAATATGGAAATATCTATTGGTGCATTGATGGGTTCTGCTTCATGGTTGACTATAGCAAATTTGGCTAGTTTACCCGTATCCACTACTCATAGCATTGTCGGATCTACTGTTGGTGCTGGACTTGTTGCACTTGGCCCTAAAAGCATAGTTTGGACCGAGATTGGTTTTATTATTTTATCATGGATCATTTCACCAGCTATAAGTGGTTGTATATCAGCTGGTTTATATTATTCCCTATATAAATTTGTATTAAAAAAAGTAGTTTTTTTTTAAAATGTATTTATATATATATATATAATTATTTAATTTAGGAAAATTCATTTGAACTTTGCCTCAAAGTTGTTCCATTTATATATTTTATAACTATTTTTGTAAATGTTTTTTCAGTAGTCCATAATGGATCTCATTGTAAATTGATTAATTTTCACAACTTTAATATTTAAATTATTGTTTATTTAGTGTTAAAATTTAACCTAGTCCCTTCTTGGGGTGCAGTATTGATATCATTAGGTTTGGGTGCTATCGTATTTGTTCTAACTTTATTTGTGATTAATCCTTATACAAGAAAAAAAATTAATGCCAAAATAAATAGCAAGGTATATGTCTATTGTTGTTAATATTTTCATCAATCACTACAATAGAGTTTAATTAATAAAAGATCAAAACTTTCCGATTTACCTCCATGTAAGTTTATTTAAATTATCAGTATTTTTTACTATTTATATTTTTTATATTTTTATGCGTATAATGATTATATGTGAATAAATCGGTTATTTTTTATTTTGATATGTTAGCTAATAGCAATACTGAAAAACAACTAAATAGTAACTCTATAAAAGAAATTGAAAATATGCCACCACAAAAAGAAATAGCTATCAATTCTAATGAGACTGATACTGCTATTAAAAGTGAAACTCAATTAACCTCACTGAATAAACCCACTAATAGTTTGGATTTATATGTTGAACCACTTCCACCCTATACAACAAACACCATCACACCATCAATGTCTCCTGATAGTGTCGACCAAGAACCTAATTCCGAAACCATTGAAATATGTGATGATGCTCGTCGTGGCTGTAAAGATCAAAGAACTAATCTGCTTTTTCATATACTTCAAGTTATCATGGCATGTTTTGGTGCCTTTGTTCACGGTGGAAATGACATTAGCAATTCTATAAGCCCACTAATGAATATTTGGCTTACCTATGTTGATGGTGGTATCATTAACAAGTCAAAACCTCCAGTATGGATTCTTGTATATGGTAGCACTGGTATGATTGTTGGTTTGGTTATTCTTGGAAAACGTGTCATATCAACTATTGGAAAAAAGATCACAAAGATATCACCAGCAAGGTATACTATTCTACTAATTCTATTAAATTTGCTTATACCATATTTAATAGTGGATTCGCTATTGAATTTGGTTCAGCTCTCACTGTATTAATTGCAACTAAGCTAAAATTACCTATCAGTACCACCCACTGTCAAATTGGAAGTGTAATAGCGGTTGGTACCATAAGAAATGGTAAAAAAAGTGTCAATTTTAAACTTATTCTTAATATAATCATATCTTGGCTTGTTACACTACCCGTTTCAGGTATTTATTTATACAATCAACCATACCTATTATTTATCTTATATTATTCTGTTATTAGGACTCATATCAGCAGCTACATTCGCCATTGCAAGAGAAATTGTGTATAAATTAAACATGAAATAATATCCTTTCTAAATTCTTCACAGTTGTATTTTCATTGCTTGTACATTTAATTTTATATGACATTACGTAACTAAGTCATATAATAGATATTCATTGGCCATTATTAATAGTTACTTAATAAACCTAAATAATATTGTATGTAAAAAATTTTACATTTATTTTGTTTCTATTGTCATTCTACATACCATAAATATGATGTTTATAATACATTTTTCATAATTTATGCCAACTTTACCACATAATTACTGTAAAATAATACAAAAAAATCAATTATTTCAAAATATTCTTTTTTATCACTGGGGCACATATTGATTTATTATATACCTTGTAACAATAGGTGATTACCAGATTTTTACAATACAGTATATATCTAGAGATCTACTGTTATAATACACTATCCTAGATTATGCTATATAACAATTGATTTAAATACCATTAAAATTGCGTTTCAAAACGAAATGATCTAACCAAGGTTGACGCATGCGCGACTATATAATATTATTAATAACAAGCACTGTCGATTTACTAAAAAATAGCCTGTAAAAATACATATATATCATAAATCACAGTATTATATTATTGATGAATCGATTTAGTATATTAATACTTTAATTTAAATATGAATAGAATATGAAAATAATGTACTTATCAACCAATAGCATATGAATCTGTGTATTTTGGTACTTATACAATTAATTGCATCTTAAATTATTAATTTAAAGTTATTTAAGAGAAAAAATAAAAATTGAAATAGCATAAAACATATAGATTTAAGCATAAAGTAAGTTAAACATGAAAATTTGAATATTTTTGAGATAATATAATTGTGACTAATGATTCAAGTGGTAATCTTTGATAGCACTTATGCTGTATGAGGTATAGATGGACCATTACTAGATGTAACATTAGCATCTGGATCAACTTGCTTTTTTGTTCCAGATACAATATCATCAATTTTTAGTAAAAGTATAGTAACCTCAAATGCGACTTTCAAAACTTGAAGCCTTACAAGAGTGCTATCTAACACTCCAAGTTCTTTCATGTTGGCAACAACACCAGTACGTCCATTAATTCCATAATAGTGGTTGTTATCAACAGAATGCTTAGCCTATTTATTATTTTATAAGTATACACATGCTTTGCACAGTGATTAATAAACAAATACTCTAAGTTCAGTGAGAACACGTATAGGATTATGGCCACAATTTTTTATAAGAATTTTAGGGATAATTTCAAATGCTTTTGCAGCAGCCTTATAAGGATATTGGTGAAGGTTGTCAATAGATTTGGATTTATTTTCTAAGAATGTTGAGATTGCCATTTCGGTAGCACCTCCACCAGGAACAACACTAGGATCGTAGATTAAATTTCTAGCAACAGACATAGCGTCATGTAAATTTCTATCAATCTAATAATGAATTTAATAAATATGTGTTTGAAATATATTAATAGATTAACAATATATGTAGGATTGATATTTAGATACCTCATTTAGAATATCTTTGTTAGAACCACGGAGAACAATTGAGCATGCTTTAGGACTTTTACATTCAACCAAAAATGAATAATATCTATTATATAGAATAAGTAAAAAAAAATTAATCAAAAACATACTCATCGCCAATTTTTTTTACTTCAAATAGACCACAACCTTTTCCAATATCATCTTCTCTTATTTCATCTGTTCGATTAACAATCACAGCTCCAGTAGCCCTAAATCATTAGTTTTTAAGTTACTACTAATAAAAGATACCTAGCAATTCGATTGTTATCAGTCTTTTTAGTTCGCCTAAGAACAGCAATACCAGCTTTACTGAGAAAGTACATAGCAAGATCTAAAATTAAATATATATATATAGAATAACATTTTTAGACTATGAATATAGTACCAGAACAGCCTTTCTCAGTTATAACTAAATTCGGTTTATGCTTGATGATATCTATGCACATTTTTTTAATAGCTTCTTCTTCAAGCTTTAATAAACGACTACAACACATCCATAATAAAAAAAAATTCAAAATTAATCATGTTTAATACTCAAAATCTTCTTCTTTAAGAACTTCAACATTAGTCTATATCATTTTAATAGTGAATATATATGTCATTATTATTTTTTTTTAAAAATATACAAATCAAAGACTTACAACACTTTCACCTTTTTTATATTCTAGACCACAATCCAAAAGTAAAATTCTAGGATTTTTTATATATCTATAATATGATTAATTATTAAATGTAACATAAAAAACATACCTAGGCATAGAAGGATGAAGAATATCTTTATTAAGAACAACACCACGCAAAAGGCATGATTCTTCAATACTCCCACCAGGAATCTATAATGTATATCAAAATATAACATCAACTAAATAGCTATAAAATTAGTATATTTTACGTATAGAAAATGTACTAAATATTGTTATTAGTAATAATTATTATATAATGGTTCACAAAATAATGTTAATAAAAAATTACTATAAATTAGTTAAAAATTAGTGTAATCGGAAAAAATTACTTTTTCAACACGTACATATCGTTTAATATCAGCTTCCTTTTTTCCTCCTTGATCCATTGTTATAGTATTAACAGCTTCCCATGCAAGAGCACAGGTTAGATCTGACCTATTATAGCAATATTTTTTACACAAAATTCGATAAAAATTGTATATACAATCAATGAAACAAAAATGATTACCATTGTGACGAAATTTTTGTACCAAGACAACTTCTAATAACTGCAATAGTATCTGCTTTATTTTTCTGATTAATAGGTGTTCTTAAAACAACAACAGTTGATAAATATAAGTAATACTATATTAGAGTTGTTTAAAAAAATAATTACGCTAACTTAGATTTAACAAATGTTATTGCATCATCAAGAGCCATTCTAAAGCCTTTAATAATGTGTAAAGGGTGCAAGTTTTGTTCAATAAATGGTTCGGCAGCAGTTAACAACTCACCAGCTATAAAAAAATCAATTACAATAATTTTACAACATATATATTCAAAATAAATAAACTATATACAGCATTAGAACCGATATGTGTTCACTTATAAAACATATTACAGTATTGTATTAGTTGTAAAATCATTAATAAATATAAAATATTGTAATTTTAAATTCTCACACTCATACATAAATTATATTAATAGAATGTGTATAAAGTTAGATTAGAATCAAATATATAGCCATATACCTAGTATTACAACTGATGTAGTTCCATCACCAACTTCTTCTTCTTGTGTCCTAGCAATTTCAATAATACTTTTTGCAGCTGGATGCTGGACAGTTATTTCTCTGAGAATTGCATTACCATCATTAGTGATAACAATACCACCCATTGGATCCATAAGCATCTTAAAGTGTATCAATTATACACATGTAAAAATTTTGTCATATATTATATGGTAAGAGTTACCTTAAGCATAGCTTTGGGTCCTAGACACGTTGAAACAATATCACATATTGCTCTTGCAGCAGTAATATTAGATAGTTGGACACTACGGCCACTTTCACGCTTTTGTGTATCCTCTATTTCATATAATATATTATATTTTTTGTATTGTATATTTATGAGATAAAAATTCTACTCATAATAATCACAGGAGCTTTCGTTGCCATAGCTCAAATCGACAAAACGCAGGTGATAATAATATGCTAGAACGATTTGATACGAGATGAGACGAAGCACATGTATAAAAAGTGGTCATTTATTTTATTTACTAATAAACTAAGATGTACGAAAAAAGTTTAAGGTATGCTAGTTAAAACTATAAATATATATTTTTTAAATATTTATATGGTTTGAGTTGCACTAAGTTTGTTCATTTTCATTTGAATTATTAACCGTGTACCCAACTAAATAAAAATATAAAGACTTTAGAAAATTGTATTAAAATCTAATTGAATAAAGTTTAAAGCTTACCACCCATTTTTTACGTGCCTGAAATTCACTAAAACCTTTAGTATTGATAGAGTTTGTTTTGGTTAATTTTACAGAATTTCTCTTGGCAAACCAGCGATGTTTAAGTGCATCTTTTGCAGTAATTCTTTCTCTTAATTAAAAAAAAAGATGAATATGGTCATTATTAATAATTATAATACTAGAGAGTTTATTATTGTTTATATAAATTAATTTAAAAGGACTAATAAAATTTGAGTTGTTATATAATACAACATATTAGATGAAATTAATGGGTAATCATTTAAAAAAATGTAAGAAAAATATATATATACTTTGGATTTTTTACGAGTAACGCTTTCACCAAGCTAATCGCAATATCTGATATGGCATCTAATTCAACTATATCATAACTGACCTTATTTTGTAAGATATTTGTTTGTGTCATTTCATCATTATCTCCCAAATATGGTGAACATCCTGTTAGACTAAAATTATTGTTACAATGATATGAATGATTATAGATAGAGTAAAAGTGGATAGATATAGTAGAATATTATTATGAAGGAATAAATTTGTTAAAAATTTTATCTTACTTTATACAGCATAATAATAATAATAAAAGTTGTTTATTATAATTTAAAAATTAGCCTATTTTCAATTAGAAACAATATATTGGTTATATATTATATTTTGATTAAGTTGCTCATTACTAGTCAGAACAAAATTCACATTCTACACACTATAAAAATTATCCTTTCACATTTATTTTATTAATAATACTTGAATATACATTTAATAAGTTAATTTTTAAGGTTAAATACAAGATAAACGTTGTTTATAGTAAATACAAGTGTTGCATGTCACGTGATTTAACTGAAAAATGCTATGTCAAGTTTTATTTATTAGTAAAATATACCACTAATTGTTATTATTTCATAATATTTAATACAATGAAAACTGTTAATATAAAAAAAAACAAAAAAATTTATGATAGAAAATTTAGTAAATTATAATACAAAAATATAAATATTTATCCCATATGTGTATATATATATATATATGTGTGCTAGAATAAATCATAATAGATTTTTTATAATAAAAAAATTAATATTCATATTATTAGACAATATAATAATAATTAAAAAATGTGTGTGTGTTTGGATAAAAAAAAATAAACAATTATTATTTTTATGACAGATACTAAATCCTGTCAATTAGCATGTAAATACTCTCTATATGATAATAAAACATACAGTAGATATAGCAATACACCAAATGACCTATATAAAAATAATTAAAATAATAAATTTTGGCATATCACAATTTTTATTAGTATAAAAATTATAACCTACCACATATCAGTTTCAGTTCCAATAACATCATAGTTGATTGCTTCAGGAGCCATAAATTCTATAGTACCACCCAACTGTTTTACTGGATTATCTTTAGATATATAACAGGATAATGAAAAATCAATAATCTTTAATTCTTCTTTCTTGCTATCAACAAGAACTATATTTTCAGGCTATAAATCATAAAATAATAATTGAAAACTATAACAATTATAATATAATAATAGTCATAAATAGATAATCACAATAATAATAATAACAGTGTATTACTTTGATATCAAGATGAGCAATATTTCTTTCATGTATATAATTTAATGCACTCAGTACTTGTTCAGCATACTTTTTTGAGTCTTTTTCATCAATAAATTCAAGGCTTGCAATGTGATCAAATAGTTCACCACCATATAATCTAAATTAATATTAATAACTATCTCATAACTAGAATATAGTTAATAGATATTAGCTAATAAATTTAAAATCAATGTTTTGTTATAGATTACTAATTAATAATGCATCTAAACAAAAAATATACATTTTTATTATAATATAGATATTCTATTTACAATATTTATCAACAAGTAACTTAACATCATGATACAACCTATCATTTTAATTATAGAATGTAATCGCGCGCAACATACATAATAGTAATAGATGATTATTGTGATAGTTTTTGATAAAATTTTTGTTTGTAAAAACTAACTATTAATATTTTAATTTTATAGATAATAAATTTATTAGTTTAAATATACATAAAATGAATGTATTTATTCATTTAAATTTGTTAAAATCAAGCTATATTATATAAAATATTTCCATTTTATTTATAATATAAATTTTATAGGTACGATTAATTTAAAATATTAAATAAAATAAATAATAAAATTAAAATATATTATTATTTAATATTATAAAAAAAATATACCTTTCCATACTTATTGCATAGTGATATGGATATTCATATAAAGCAAAGAATTTTATAATATTATTATGGTTGAGTTGCTTTAAAATGGATGCTTCATGCGTAAAAAGTGTTTCAGCATCTTTACGTTTCTTTTTGGTGATGGCTTTTTTAGAAATTTTCAATGCATGAATTTCTCCTGTATCAATATGCATAGCATCGAACACATTAGCATGTAGTCCACTATAAATTACAATAAATAAATAAATAATAATGTTGTTGTTGTTAAATAGTTTAAATATATGCTACTTTCCTAATTTGTTATTGATTTGGTAAATATTTTCAATTTTTGATATTTTAATAATCATTATTGTACATAAATGTGGATTATTTTATAATTCACTATATGTATATGGTACAATATTATACACTTGAATATCGGAACGATTTTTTTGTATGGATTGAAATCTGTATTAACCTATAAATATAAAATATTTAATTAATTATTATTTTAATAATGTTGTTATTGATATTATTTTTCTAGAGGTGAGAACACTACACTTAATCTTGTTTAATTACCATCAAATAAAAAATATTATCAATGATATATATATTAGATTAAAAAGTAAAAAAAATATACAATGGTTTTTTACAATTTATAGAAAAATTAATCATATTATATGCTACCATTGACCAATGTAATGGTATATTTTAATTTATATTGTTGCTATATAAAACTTAATATTTAACTTTTCAATTTTAAAGCATAAAAAAATTAATTAACATAGAAAACATACTTTTGACAAACCTTGAATTGTTTGAATGCAAGATTTCGTCGTCGATCGTTCCAAACTTACTTTTCTATAGATCGTAATCCCCTAAGCTAAGTTGATCCTTATTTTATTGTCTTCATGTATGAATAAATCAGTTAATTTTTGGAAAATTTTTTTTTATTAATATGAACATTTATTTCTTTAAATATATATAATTTTATTATTAATATATAAATAAGTATCATAATAAATAATTAAATGTTTCGTATTAATATTGAATATGGCTAAAAAATATTAATAATTTAAAATATAAATATATTTTTTTTTAAACTCAACTAAATTTTAAAATATCTTTATTTTTATAAGGCATTATATTTGAAGTTAAATTTATTATAAGAATGACAAAGTGATAACAATTTAATCCATCTTCTTTCATGTTAATATATAATTTACCCCCTTCATAGTATTCTATTATGTAACAATATTTATATTTTGGTTATTATTAACAATTATAATCTATATCATTACATATACTTAATATGAAGGTTATGATAGTATAAACTATGTTATTATATCCTTCAATCTCACATATATTGATATTTTATCAATGCATAAAGTTAATCTTCATTATTCGGATCAATAGAAAAAAGCAATTAATAAATATACTCTATTCATTTCATAAACTAGTGATTAATTACATAAAAACAATTTATTCGATATTATTTTTTCATATCGAATATCTAATAAAAAAAATCTATTTTTACACAACTATAATAACCTCTGCACTCAGGTTTATAAGCAAATTTTAACTTAAAAAATTAATAAAATTTACTTAAAGATCATATTGTATATTCTATAAAATAAAAAAAATAAAAAATTTAATTTATAAATCAATTTTGAGGGGTTCTATTGGAATACCAATAGAAAAGGCTTTAATATTTTCTCTATTTAAGCCGTTTTTTGATTAGATTATGAAACATTAATAAATATTTAGAATAAGCTAGTTTTCTAGTATCATCACTAGAAATTTATAATTAATAACATTTTTTCCCCAATTTTTATATTTATAGTCTTTTCATGATTTATCAGCATAAATTATAGTTTAAAAGCTGTATTTAACATAATTTGTAGACAAAACTATTTCTATATCATGTAAAAACCTTTATAATATAAATAGAAATGATAATACTTTAGATCAGATTAAATATTTTATTGAGTCATAGTTATTATCTTTATAGAACAAATTTATAAAAAATATCAATCAACTTTACTATAATAATATATAATTTATGTTCTTTATTGAGAAAAATCATGATAATTTTTTTATCTATAACATTAAAGTTATCAAAAGCTCATCAACTTCTTCTAAATCACTCACAACTTAAAAATATTAGCATAATAAAGTATAACAAAAGAAACCATTTTTTTATAAGTATTTTAAGAAATTAATCTATTTGTTATGCAACAATTATTTCGTGTGCTTATTATTTGCATATTTTATAGCTATTCTACCTAATAATAATAGTCAATTAAATGAAAATTTTATTAATATAAGAATAATACATACAATTTCAAGAATCAACTTTTATTAATAGAATTATAGACGCTAATACATCAAAATATTATCGAAGCAATTTTAGTAGATTAAATAGCTGCGCAAAGGTTAATCGCGCAGCAAATGATGATATCAATTTTACCTATTGGTGTTATTTTTATTACTGATAAAATACATTATACAGTGTCAATAAATTGATTATAGCTTTTTTCTATAGTATTGATTAAGTTTCTTTATTACTTATTGTTACTATATTTTTTTTTCATATTTTTAATTTACTTTCTACTCCAATCATAATTATGTAAAAAATATATTTCCTTTTAGATTCATCATAATAAAAATACTACTTTTTTATTATAAGTAATGCTAGGTATATTACCATAGTAACGCAACAAACTTAGATTAAGCACGTGATCATGGAATTGAAAAAAGGATGTAATAATGATGAAACTAGTCACATGATGTTAGATATATAGTCCTAAGAATAGTAATTTGATGTTGTATAATAAAATTATATGTTAATTTAATTGAATAGAATAAACGTAAAAGTATTAAAAACTAAATATTATTAATAAAATAAAAAGAGACTATTTACTAAGAATATATGTACATATAATCATCATAGAAAATATTATTATATTTTACAAAAAAAAATAATATATATATATTTTATTTAAAAAAATAGGATATATTTATAATATTATTTTGTAAAAAAATAGAAATAACAATAATATAAAAATGATAAGTTTAATTTATAATAAATTTACATAGTGACAATGTAAATATAATATTAACTATTATTGATAGTGGTAGTAAATGATAATTTTTTAATTATATGATTGCAACCTAATTTATTTTTTATAATTTTTTTGTTTTTAGGCAGTGTATCTAATTTTTTCATAACCATATTCCATTTTTGTATTAGACATGATTTATCCCATAAAATATTATCATATTTTGTAAGGTTTCTTAAAGCTACCAATAACATATATGTTGCATTAACTAGTTGGGGAGGTCGTAACAAACATCTACACATGTGATCAAGTATTTGATCAATTAATTTCATATGTGTTTCAAGTATAAGATTATTTTTCATAAAAATATCTACAACAACTGATACTTTTAATATGGGGTTTCTTTTTGTCAAGAAATCTTCAAGTATTTTTGTATAAATATTCTCAGAAATAGTGTTAAATTTTTTAAATGATTTTTTTGAATACGATAAATTTTTTACAATAAAACAATGAACATGCGATAACCATTTAATCAACAATTGTGGAAATAATTTATGTTTGTGTAGTTTGTATAGATAGATTAAAAAATTCCTATCTATAATTTTTATTAATTTTTTTATTTTTCTATGCAATTCTTTATCCATATATACTGGATCTATAGAGACTGTTTTGATAGAAAGCATTAAATTAATTGTTGATAATAATTTTTCAAATAAATTTGTATCATTGGGAATTTTCGGATTGACTTTAAAATTAACTGTAAAATCAATCAAATCATAACTATAACAAATAATTTGTAGATCATTGAGACCTAATTTAGATGGCATAGATAGTAAATTTAATACACGCAATTGGAAAGCACGATGAAGAACAATTGTAGAAGTTTTGGTAGAATTTTTAATTGGATCACTATTTTTTATTGAATTTGACAATTTTTCTAGTTCCATAAGCTGTTCAGGTGTAGCATGATCTAGAATAATATCACAACTATATAAATGGTGATTATTAATAGTTGAATCAATTGCCATATTAGAGGAGTTAGCTATTGATAATGTACTATTAGTATTTTGTTCTGAATCTATATTTTTTATCATGCCATCATTTTTTGTAGGTTGACTAATTAAAAGTGTATCTGGTTTTACTATACATTCAAAAATTATTTTCCATGTAGACTTTACAATATGATTATATGCGAGTTGATTAAAAAAAATAAGGCATAATTTTTTGATCCATTTTCCAGAATTAACTAATAATGCTAGCATAATTTCTACAATAACATCCAACCAATATGGTTGAGTATACTGTGGAGGATGATTACTGCATTTTAATGATTCACTATCATACTTTATATTGTATTTGTAAGCATAGTTGATATCTTTAAGTGTTTGAACACAATCAACAGTCATTGGATTAAACACTGAGCTAAAATATACCATATAACCTATATATATAAAATTCATATGAGATTTTGTATGTAGTATTTTTTTCCTTAATTTCTTTATTATTTTAATCATAGCATGTATTTTAAATCGACTTTCAGTAGGATATTGTTCAAAATATTTTTCAGTGTGAATCATCAAATTATAATATGTATCATCATTGTCATGACAATAAAGTGGTAAAAGAGAATTTGTAAATGAATTAGTCATCATAAAAAATTCATTCGAATCAGATTTACAATAAAGTGATACTTTTAACAATATTTCACTTAGATCTATGTGCATTTCAGGAGCATATCTATATAATGATAATGTACATACTGATGCTAATTTTAAAAATAGATTAAAAATTAATCGTCCTTTTACTGATAATTTAGGATCAGCCGATAATTGTGTTATTATATCACATTCTAATTTTATTGAAAATTCTTTCCATCCACTATAGGTTACATTTTTTAAACAACTATCAACGACATTCCATACAATATCCATAATATCTACATCCAAGGATAAGGGATGTATATCAATAATATGAAACATAATATATTGAAAAAAACAATCACTAACATCTTGAGTATATATTTCACCTGTTTTTATATAATCTAATAATCCATTAATGAATATATCTAATCGAATAGTATTATCATTTCTTGGTTTAATTGTAAAAAAATAGTCCCAAAATGATTGGTTAATAAAAAATGCAACCTGTTTCCTATTTTTCATATATGGAATTGCACCAATAATAATACACAACTTTGTATACATTTCATGTGGATATTTATCAAAAATATAGAGTTGTTCATAGTATTGTAATATTATTTCATTATTATTATTAGATTTTCTTTTTATTTGTTTATATAACTTTATAAATAGTGGATGTATTTTAAATGTTCCATTTGAAACATATTCATTAATAGTTGTTGATTCAGACCATAGATATTTTGATAATTTTTTGGGAACAATTAGTTTCATATGATCTTCTATAATCTCTTATGCCTAAAAAATGATGATATTCTTACCATAAAAAAATACTTTATTACTACTATATTATAGAGCAAATACAGTATAGGCCCAACAAAAATATGTAGCAACAATAATGTCCGCGCATGTGGTCACGCGGGAGTAATATTCATCCTATTATGATGCATTGATCTAATCGTGAGTAATTTTTATACCAAACAATCCTTGGGTTGGTAGTTAATATGAATAAAACCCATGTATAAATTATTGAAGATCAAAATTATATGTAAAATGACAACATATTAAAATAATAACTTTGTATATAGATATTAGACTATTTTTGTCTCTTTGTATACTTAATAAAGCAAGTTGTAAAAAATTTTACTCATGCTACTAAATATAAAGTATCTCTAATTATTTTATATCCATAAAGAATTTGAATAAATATCATGTAGTAGAAAATGTACTCTCCAGACTAATGACTGCAAATTTGGGTTAAAATAATATTTGTTTCATTTCTATAATTTAAATTAGAATTAAAGTAGAATAAACATAGCAATTATAATAATCTGCGGTCTGTTGTATCTATTTTTAGTGATAGTAAATATTATCAGGTGAATATATTTTAAATTTTAGAATACAAAAATATGTCTTAGTTGATTGTATCTATTTGACGAATCTAAGTCTTAATTAGAAGACCTTTATAAACTAACTCTATGTTAATTCAAGGTATATTACGGTTTGTCTTTAAAAAATGATATATTTGATGGATTAAATCTAGATTATGTTATATAATAATTAGTTGCTTATTATGATGCTAAAATATTTAAATAAAATAACAATGAAGTACACCTAATCAATCCTAATTTTATAGCCTAATAAATTATGCCAAATGCTTGGCCATGTAAATAAAAAATGTATCTAATTAAATATAATATAAATTATTGATATTATAAATGAATTTTTATTATATAGAAATAAGTAGATTTTATAGGAAATACATTACATTAGTATAAAAATGCGTTGCATGTCTATATTTTAGAATATTTTAAAAATTTAATCATAAAGGAACAGTTTTTTATTTTCTAATAGTAGAATGATGTAATTATAAGCATTTTATGCATAATTTTATCTATTTAGAAAAGAGTTGTAGGACAAAGAAAATGCTACCAACATCTCACATTATGTATCAATATATACATAATAGAGGTTATCTTATTACTATTGTATAAAAATAATTCAACTATTATTGACCAATTGTTGATAAATAATCAATTGTACTGGTTGTTCATTCATTCCTATTTGATTATTTAATATTTTTAATGGTTTGAGATAAAGTAATAAAACACTCATCAATAAATGATAGATAATGTTTTCTTGTATATATATAACCATAATATTGTACCGTAGATAATCATATTTTTAATAATTCTGTAATTTTTTTAATAATATCCATAAAAAAATGATTATAATTATTGATATATTATTATTCTTCTTTTATTACGTCATATATAGTTGTACCCGTAACTCTATACCCTATTGTTTAATTGACTCATAAACTTTCCATTTATACATACCATATTCATAAAATTTTATAATAGCATCATTCTTATGGTCTATACATTTGTAGTTAACAACTTAAATTTATATGGTTTCCATGATCATTTTTTTAAAGGGGATTAGTTGCCACAGTGATAATGTTTACGCACAATCTGTGACTATTTATTTATAAAAAATATTATATTTTTAATCATAAATTATTTATTATATATATATAGAATATATTTATAGAGTAGACATGAAACTATTGAATACATTGGTAATCACATAAAATAATGACATACTATAAATAAATAATATGATTAATATATAAAAATTATTGGTAATACTTAGTTATATTTATTTAAAGTCAATATAATATTAAATCACTAATAAAAAACATAAATTCAGTTACAAAGTGTTAAACTTTTGTCGTGAATAATCGGTATATATGATACATTTAACTATTAATCCTCTTATGATTGCTATTAGGTTACATAAAGCTTATTACAAATAAATAGTATGATTTTTTTTTATGTTGAAATATTAATTTATTTAACGCAATCATTTTTTGTAGAATAGTTATGTGTTAACATTTAAAATAGTGTTGATATAATTATAAGGATAATAATATTTAAATTGGTTAATTTAAAAGGAATGATATAATAATTGGCACATAATTAAAATTTAAAACATCCAATTATAATAATAATTTGATAATTGGTTGAAAAATAACGAACTCTTTATACGATTTAATAACGATTTTCAAAATATAGATTTTAACCATAATGTTAATGTTAAAGCACAAAAGAAATAATATCAATAGACATTAACACTATTATAAAAATATATCAATAACTGTAGAGTGATCTTATTAGGTAATCGGTTAAATTCTGAAAAATTGATATTATTCATTCCCGATATAGAATTATATTTATTTTGGATATACAAAATGGCTCATATAATACTAATATGTAATACTTAACCATGCCAAATATTAAAAAAATTTTTTTAATAAAAAAGACAACTAATTGGTTGATATAATTATCATAAATAATAATTAGAATTAAGTAGTTAATAATTATTTACTATGTCAACTAGGGATATAGTCTTAAATCCAGCATATAATCCGTGATTACGTAATATATTGTCATAAAAATCACCACTAATACCTTATAAATAAGATAAGACAGTATGGCTTTTGGAAGTGCTATACAATTTTTTATTTTAACTTTGTGTCTTTATTTAAGCTTGGTAGAGTTGTTAATTCTACCCATAGATCCATGGAATGCTCATAAACTTAGACATGGTTTAAACTTTGATGAAGCTGAGGATTCTAAAAGAAAAGATATATTTTTGAAAAACATGGAATATATAGAAAAAGTAAATGCAGCAGGATTATCATATAAATTAGAAATGAATCACCTTGGTCATATGGTAAAAAGAAATTTCATTTTACCAATCAAATATATTTTTAACAACAATACTTATAGACTATTGATGAGTTAACAAATGGAATGAATAAAGAAGTTCTTAAAGAAAAAGCTAAAAATTTTGATCGTTTACAATCCAACTATCATATAGATGAAATTAATGATAACCAACATATGAGTCGTAGTGAGATGGTTGATTGGAGAAAAGTAGATGCAGTATCTCCTGTAAAAGATCAAGGTAAATGTGGTTCATGTTGGAGTTTTAGTGCAGTAATTTAAAAATTAACCTTTTATAACCCATAATTACATTATATATTTTAATAAATAATGCCATTATTAGGTTGGTGCAATAGAATCAGCCATTATGATTAAATATAGACAAACAAAACTGTTAAGTGAACAACAACTAGTTGATTGTGATAGAGATAAGGTTAATGAAGGATGTAATGGTGGAATACCTGCTTTTGCATTTGAATATGCAAGAGAAGTCGGGTTATATAGTGAACAAGAATACTACTACCATGCTAAAGTATATATTATAGTTAACAAAAAGATACCATAAACAAATCACAACCCATCATTATTACTATTATTTCTACTATTTAGGATGATCAATGTCGAATCAACGATGATGTTTTCAACAGTTATAATGTGACTAAAATCAAAGGATATGTTGTTCTTGAGAGCAGTGAAAATGCACTCATTAAAGCAATACATGATATTGGACCAATATCAGTGGCCATTGATGTTAATAGTATTGCATTCCAATTCTATAAAAGTGGTGTCTTTTATGATCCAGATTGTAAATCTGATTTTGGTAGTCTAAATCATGCCGTATTGGCAGTTGGTTATGGTTACGATAGTATTCTTCAAAAACCTTACTATATTATTAAAAATAGGTAATTTTATCTTATTATAAAGTGTAATTACTTAATATTATTAGTTGGGGGAAAAATTGGGGAGATCATGGTTACATCAAACTTATTCGAAACTCAAATAACAACTGTGGTATAGCCTCATATGCTACATATCCTGTTGTATAAGGTGGTCATCTACATTAATTGTTTACTCATCATTATTAATTAACTTTTTCCTATTCATTTATATTCATATATTTTATATATTAAACATTAGATCATAGTAACAATATATTTTAGCTATATATTATATATTTCTGTCTTAATCTCTATAAATTGTATATTTTATTCGTATATTTAATTATTATTACAACTTAATAAAAATAGGATAAATATTTTTGTTATTCATGTAGATTGCTTATATTTTGTATGATTGGTAAAATAGGATGATAATGATGAAAAAATATACCATTAGAGGAGTAACATAAGCATTTACTTTATTAATAAGTAATAAATAACTAATTCAAAAAAGGATTGGAATAAAAATATTAAAAAAAATCTCCTAGCAATTATAAAATGGATGAAGGAGTATTAATTTATCTGTAATCGTGCATAAAACTATTTTATCTATAGACTATGCGTTAAATATACAGTTATAAACTATAACTAAAGATGTGAGATTGTATAACTTGGGTGTGTAGATTTTTAATTTTATTCACAGAGTAAATATGAAATGTAGACTGTTGTTATGATCTCGTAAGGAATCAATGGTATGATGATTGTAGTGTAATATCGAGTAAAAATTTCAGCATAAGATCACTTCCTATCCACTTAAACCTTTGAAAGTTCTATTTTAACCGACTGAAATAGTTCGCATTTGCTTTATACGAATATTAGATAAAATATAAAAGATTGATAGTTATAATAACCCAAAAATGAAGTTATCAAAAAAACTGTGCTTTTTAAACTTAGAATATATATCAAAAAGGTTCAAATTTATTTTTAACCAATTTTATTAGAAAGAAATAACATGTGATCACACTCATATACTATTGGGTTAATATTTTTCGTTATGGTAATTAAGGTTACTATTCTACTTGTTTTATATTGTGACAGATATACATTTACTATTACAACACACTATCCATCAATGTAATCAACGTAATGTGTGTAAAAATTGGTCATAAAAATTTCGAAATGGCAGTTGCATGAGTAACATAATATATTAAAATAAATCTTTCTATTTATTACTATTAAAGTAATAGAGAAAATGAATGTTTTGTATGGTTGTGTTATGGAATAGAACTATGAAATGAAGTAGACAATAAATTAATTTGTTCCTGTATAGAAGGGCATTTCTCCAAAGCATTTTCAATAATATTTTGAGGCTTTTTTAATTTTAAACAAACAACATACCAATTTTTAGCAATTAACTCATTTGTAGGCTCTATTTCAAGAGCCTTTTTCAAAAAAATTTCAGCCTGATCCAATTGATTAAGGTGTATATAAGCACATGCCTATATATAATACGTTAATGTATAGAAAGGCTATATTTTATGAACAAAAATCAATTATATTACTTTTAAATTGAAAATAGTAGCTGTAGGAGTATATTTAGAAAGTAGTTCTTCACAAAAATGAATAACATCCTGAAGTTGTTTGTTAGTAGATAAAAAGTAGTAACATTTAGCAAGTAATGTAAGTGGTGAATAATCATTTAAACGTCTCATTGAATCTAGTTCCTTTATTGCTAAATCTGACCTATTGATAGATAATAACAATGTTAGACGGATGTAACAACATTCAATATTTAATGAATCTTTCAGAGTAGTATAGGCGTTACTATAACTTTTTTCATCCATCATTATATCTGCCAACAGTATTTTTACTTCATCAAGGTGCGGATATTGGATACATAATCCATTGAGATCATTTTTAATATTTTCCTTTTCTTCCTTAATTGCATTGTAATATCTTACAGTAAGATATATTGCTCTCATTAGTGGACATAATGATTCATAGTCCATATCCTTTATCAATTCAATAGCTTTTGCCACTCTATCTATTCTAATGAATGACCTGAAAATATAAAATTGACATGCATTAAATGTTTCCTCATTTTTAATGTTTTTAATTATATTATTCATTTGAATACATGCTTCATAGTTACCAACATAAAAGTAATTTCTTAATTTATACTCAACTTCATCCATAATAACGACAAGCTAAATACGCATGCGTACGCAAGATATTACTATAAAGACAATGCGGTTAATAAAACTGTTAATTTATTTAACTAAAAGTTCATAGTATTTCCATCATCTTGGTTGTAATCATTATCATCCATAATATAATCACCTAGTTCAATTTCATCATAATAATTATAGTTGTAATCATTTTCCTATAACCAATATATATGAATAGGTTTGATAGAGTATATTTATAAACTAATTACAACTTCTTCTTCTTCTAGTTCATTATTTTCAGATAAATTTAATAATGATTGTTCATCATCATTATCATCAACATTTTCTATGTATTTATCTAATGTATTATCAATAATTATGGCTTCATTATTTTCCACTTGTTCATCAATTTCATTTTTAATAATTAAATCTTTAATGGTATCATCCTTAAAAAGTAAAGACTAATACTTACTATCTTTTAAAAAAAATAATATTTCAATATAAGATAAAGATACTTCAATGATAGGTAGATTTTCTATTGTTTGTTTATCATTTGTTTTTAATTTAGTATGGCGCTTTTTAGCAGCATAAATATTTGGTTTAAATTTTTTATCTAGAAATAATGAAATGATAATATTTAAATATCAATATTGACCATTTTATAAGATGTTAATAAGTAACAGAGCCATAATATTATGAAACATACGTTTTATTTTATCATAATCTTTTAATTCTGATGGTAGAATTCTTTTATCTATAAAATTGATTTATATATATTTATCTAACAAATTATTTTAGTAGAGTCATAATAACAACCTATGATAATTTCTGTATTTAATTTTTCTTTATAGGATCTTATAAAACAAAGAGTATTTACAAAAACAGATTCATTATTAAGATTCCAAGATGGATAGCTGGCTATTAAAGGCTAATATATGTAAGCAAAGTATTAAAAATAATGGTCAAAACGTTAGCAATCATATAAAAATATGTAGGTTGAATATATTATTAAGTACTGGAAATTGTTCTTCATCTTCAAGTTTAATAGCTCTCATACGTGATTCAGATTTTGGACCTCCATAACTATCAAATCGAAAACCACCATAGCCAAAAGAGCGTCTTGCTCCTGACATAATAGCAATGAGCATGCGTAATTATTATCAACGCAATAAGTTTATTTTTTAACAAAATACACCTATAAGCTAATAATAACAAAAAAAAATAATATTAAATAACATTAAATTTTATTTTATTTATTATAAGAATATTTATTATGTACAAGTTAAAATATAATAAGAACTATTTTTATTAATTTATAATTACAAGAGTTTTATTATGGAAAAAAAATATAGTAAGTAGCGGTAATGGTGTGATAAATTATAAAATTTGGTAAAAAGTGTAAAAAATTAAGAAAAAAAAATGAAAAGTTACTATTATAATAACAACGCACTGAGCAGGATTTGAACCTACGCGGGATGAACCCATTAGATTTCTAGTCTAACGCCTTAACCACTCGGCCATCAGTGCAACGTTAAAGTAACTCTATTTTGAATAGCTTAATTTCAACACAAGATAATATTATTTATTATTAATCATTCTTAGATGTAACAAATAAATATTTTTATTATTAAAAATAATCTATTAAAAATTTAAAAAGAACCTTAAATTATTTTTTTACATAAAAAAATGTATAATATAACCTTTTTTTCATAGAATGATATATTATACCTATTTTATGTTATTTGCAGTTAAAAATGTATGCTTTTTCTCATATATTACCTATGATTGATTAATTCTTAAATTAAATGTTATTTATATTTTAATACTAACACTATGCTGCATAATTAATTATAAATGAACAAATATTTATTTAATAATTAAGTTAAAAAATAAATTATCGACCATGAAGTATATTTTTTTATTAAAGATTTTATATTACTCATAAAAACAAATTATTATACAAGTTTAAATGATATAAATATAATTTTACTATTTTTGTTAAATAAATTTAATTAAGAAAAGAAATAATACTTAATTATTTAATAATTGTAAAATGAATGTTTTAAATGATATTACATATTTTTTATTTATCTAAAATTGTATCCTTTCAATTAGAAATCTAATATTAATGATTAGAAAATATATTTATAGTATATTCTAACGCGTATATTTTTCTATAATAAATAAACATTTATTAAAAATATTTTTTTTATTATTGTGAATAGTGATTAACTAAATAAATAGCTATTTGTTACTATAGAAATAACTAAACTGAATAATTTTTCATGTTTTATGGATAAATCACTTTTTCAATCTGAAGAGCATGATGATCTTGATTGTTGTTGTTGTTGTTGTTGCTGCTGCTGCTGTTGCTGCATAATCTTTTGACCCTTTGTTTTGCAAGGATCTTGATACTCTTGTTGAGGACATTCTACTTGCTGCTGTTTTGAAGGTTCTTTGCAAGGATCTTTGCAAGGATCCTTGCATGGATCTTTACATGGATCTTTACAAGGATCTTTACAAGGTGGCTCTTCACATTGTTGAGTTTTTTGTGGGCATTTACTTACTTGACACTTTTGTTGGCACTGCTGTTCAGACATTTTTTATTTTACTCTATTTATGTTGAATGTAGTAGATTTATGTTATTTTATTGAATATCACCTAGGTGATATGCATAAACATTTCGTTTTTAATATAACAATGACATAAAATACATCAATATAAAACCAAAATACAATTCACAAGATAATAGACTAATTTTGTTGTTTTTGTTATGTGTCGTAAAGATTTGAAACATAGTAGCAAATTGTTAGATTGAGATTGATGAAATATTTTAATGACTATATTAAAATTAAAATACCCATAAGAATATTTTACATTATAGTAGCACATATTTTCAAATTGATTATTATTTAATATGATAGTAAGTTTTATAATTTTAATCTAGTGTCAATTCATGCTTGGATGCGGCAATCTAGAGACAGATTTAATCGTTAATATACATTTTTTGATTTTATTATTATTATAACCAAAATAAAGATAACTATTTTACTAAAATATCTAAAATAATATTAAAATATTAATTTATTATATCTTGATTTATGTGAGGAAATATTCATTTAATCATTCAGAAATCTATCTGTGATGGCAATAGAATAATGTCAAATAACAAATTCCTATGAAAAATGTCGTAAAATTTATTTATAACTAATACAACAATAAAAGTAATTTTTTTTCAACTCAAGAGAGTTTATATACACATTTATGAGATATAGTTAGCACTTGAGAAATGACAGTCAATCATATGAAGGTGATTTTTTTCTAGAATGAATCAGTTTATTCCTACTATTATAATTATTTAAAGAAATTAAATATATATAAATATTTTTTTTTCCAAAAACTGTATGATTTTATTATTTCAAAATATTAAAAATTATTACATTAATAAGATAACAACATATATCAGTTATATTTTGAAATTATACATATATTTAATATATGAAAATTACCAAATAACTTTAAAATAATTATAATTTAATATTATTAATTTTTTAAAGTTTTTTAATAGAAAAAAATGAACATTTATAACATTTGCTAATTACATACGTTTCATGTTTAAACGGTAATCAATTATAAAGTTTTTTTTTAAATTAAAAAACTGAATGTATAACATCATTATGGATATTTATAAACATTAGAATACATAATATAACACAATATACACCCATATTGTACATTGATTACGATATTCATTGTTCAAATCATCATTATTATATTCAAAAATGAATATTATTATTAATAACTATATCAATTTAATATTTAAAGATAAAATATGAGTTAAAATGATAATTTAATGAAATGTTTAATAATCATAAAATATGAGATTATTTATAAAAGAAGAAAAATGTAGCAAATTGACCTATGACATATAACTTATGCGATAAAAATTCTATTAAACAACAATTTTTTTTATTTAAAATCAATAATTACATTAAAAATAACAGAACATATTTTTAAAGTCCCATTTATCAACATTGAAACATTATTAAAAATATAGCCGAATGTTTACGAGTATAGAGTGATTATAGTTTAAATATCATCAAATACTTACAAATAATTTTTAGAATAGAAATTATGAGCTGATTTATTTACTAAATAAACCAAAAATTTTATATTTATGTAATAATAGCATACCAAGTGACTATACTGTTCAGTAAATCAATAAGGAATTCTACATTATACACGTACTACCTTTGTAACAAAGTTTTATCTCTAATAAATTTATTTGATTATAAGAAAAAGCCCAAAGTAATTTAAAATAAATACATTAGTATATTAACTTAGATAATTAATTTTGATTAACTACTATATTTTTAAATATTTATAACATAATAATTTGACAATATATATCTAAAATTATAAATATAAAATGAAAAATTAAAGAAACTGAATTATTTTGTTGATTCCATCACAACATTCCGATTTATACTGAAACATGACGATAAATTGCGCAAAATTGGTTTCTACTTTTAATAAGTTATATCAAAACATGATG
>JRUX01001382.1:0-14270 GCA_001407235.2 Kudoa iwatai
AAAAAAGTAAAATAAAAGATAATTTAATATGTATTGTTATAATAAATATTATCTTAATTATTTTGCAATATCTTTATTTGTAATAAATATATTATTTTTATTATATAGATTTAATATTTAATTTTATGAATAATTTTATATTGTTAATTAATTGTATAATTGCTGAATGTATAATGTTAATTTAAAATACAATTATTACATATATATTACTTAATTATATAATTAAAAGATTGTTTTAACATTAAATAGAGATATATAAATGTAATAATTAGTATTTAATTTAAATTATATATAGTTATTATTAAAATAAAGTATTTTAGTTAATAATTATAATAACATAATTACACTTTTAGTTCATAAATATTTCAATATAATGTATAAAAATATAATTTTTAGTGGATTATATTTTATACATTTATAGAATAATATCATTTGATTAGATTATCTATTTTTATAGCTAACTATTAATGTGTATGCAAACATTGATATTTATTAAATAAATTGGATATAATTATTAAATGGAAATTTAATTTATTGTATTATAATAGCCAAATTATACGATTTCTATTAGCAAATAATAACTAATATTATTACTATTAAACACATAATAATCAATTTATACTGTATTTTTATGATAATTATAATGTTTACAAATTGTATATCGAGGTATTATAATAGATTATATTATAAATATAATTTACATAAATTCATATAATAAATAATTCTATGGTTATTGAAACATGATAATTATTATTGATATCCATTTAATGAGTTTTTTTTATTTTATATATTGACCTAATTTATCCATATTAATATTTTAATGTAATATAATCTTTATTAAATTACAATGTAATTAGTATATATATTTTTAAATGATAATTTATGAATAAGTGTCACTAAAAATTGTTATTATATGTATCAAAATATATCAATTAATCAATATATTATTAATTTTTTTAATATGAAGATAGATATAGTAAAATTTATTAAAATAAATACAAGGTCAATATTTGTGTTAATTGTTATTATAAGAATATATTGCCCTAATAATAAATGTATGTAATATTCACGTGTCAATTCTAATTGATTTTCCCCACCTATATGCAGACAATAGTAAAGTTATACTCAAATAAATGTACCAGACGTTTGATGGCTTCAATCTTTTTTATTATTATGAAAACCATTTAGTTTCAAATATTTATTCATCATATATGTATTATTTTATATTGTATTGATATATAATGTATTATGCTTAGTTAAATTTTTTCCTATACTTAAGATTAAATCAAATCATATATTACCAAATTAACCGAAGATAAAAGTCGAACAAGATTTTATAGCAAATATGACTTACTACATGGTGATGGAAATTTAATTGAAGAAGAGTTATAAAAATTATACATGACCGCAGCTAATAATGTCATTATTACATTTAAAAATATAATAACAATAGTGATTGAAAATTTTGGAACCATTTATTAACATGTTATGAGTAATATACTAACAATATAAAAAGAAATATTTTATTGAACCATATAGATATGGTACATGGTTTGAAACAGATCGTATAATAAAATTGAAGAAGATTTTAGTGAATGGAGTAAAACGTTTATTTTCCAAAAATAAATCAAAATGTCATCATACAACTCATAGCATTAAGAAAACAAATAGCTCAAAAAAAACTAGTAACTATTCTATAATGAATAATTAAAAATTTTTTAGAAAATCAATGCTTATAGATAAAGACGTTATAATAGTCATTATTTTAGACATATAAAAATAATAATAGAAGATTTATCAATTATTTGCAGTAGTATTGATCATATGCTAATTGAATAGAATCAGTCTTAAGAATAGCTAATTATTTTTTAAAAAGGATGAAAGATCTAACATTAAAAATAATTTAAAAACCATATAACGATGTTTTATCACAATTTAATAATAAAAATATTTTAGATAATATTCAAAATCAAATTAGTGATTATAAAAGGCACATTAAGAAATATTGAATTTTTGAAAAGAACATCAAAAGAACTATCAGTATTTCAAAATAATCATGTATTGAAAATAGATATGACAACATTTTTGATTAATGCTATAAAGTTCTACAATCTTTATTATGGACACATTTCTGATGAAATATTTTTGGACTTTAAGAAATATATTTAAACACTAGAATCTTCAATAAATGTATAATATATTTTTGATATGGAAATAAATGGTTTGTCTAGTAATAGGCATAATTATTAAAATGATTTACAAAATAATTCTTCAAGAAACGTCTTTAAAATAAATGGTATTTAAAACTTTGATTCATCCTTATTAAATATTTAAATAGTTATGGCAGCATTAAAAAAATATTGCTTTGATAGATTTGATTATGAATTCATTAAAAAAGAACTAGCTACTAACAGAGAAATACTGCAATGCAATGATTTACAGTCTAATCTCAACAACCATCATTTCAGTAATATAAGTACATTTCAAATTACAAATAACACAAATTTATAAAAAAATCTGGTAATTTTTTTTTAAAAGAAGATTTAGAACTAATTGGTAAACAAAACAAAATTTAACTTAAATTTGAAATACCTGATGATGACGAAAATAAAAATATTATTTCTTTAAGTAATTTTATGAATACTTAGAATGAGATTACAATTTTGAAAGAAAAAAAAGCAACAACAAGAAAAAGTACTGATTATATTAATAATAAATTATTACCAACACTTTTGATAGAAAAAAATAGCTGAAACCTTTTGGATAAACATAAAAAAACTTCATTAAACTATATATCACTTTTAATAAATGCAATAGCATTCCATGTTCAAGATAATGTAGATCAGCCTCGTAAGCCTCTTTATAGTAAATTATTAGAAACAAGTATAAAAATTATAAAAATCCAATTCTCATAGTGCTTTAGCAAAATTTTAGAAAATTTTAATCAGATGAAAAAACCTTTAATAGGTAAAATTATGATTTATTCAACTAACTTTATTCAAATGGTTTTAAATGAAGTATATATTAATTTTGATTCAGTTAATAATAATTACGTAAATGAAAAATGGATGCTATTTATTCTACTGTTGATAGTATTAAGAGTGAAAATAACTAATGTAAAATTATTCCCGAGCTTTTGAAAAAAAATATTATTGATTTGAGTAGTCAATTGCTTCCTAATACAGGTAAGGGAAATAAAAATATAGATTTATATAAAATATGTCATTATTAGATTTTTTGGAACATTTGACAGAGACAATAACCTATCAACGATATGTTTGAATCTTCAAAAATGATCAAGCATATGCAAGAAAAAAATATTAACAATAAAAATATCATTTTAACATTTCCCAAAAATAATGATGACAAGTCATTTGAAGAACAAATAAAATTTTTTAAACTACTTAAAATTTTTCAAGATGATATTGAAATACATATAATATATTACAATAAGAAATACAATATTAAGCCTGGTAAAGATATAGTGCATCAGTGCAATAATATAAGGGATCATGATACAAACAAATCCAATATGTGAAACTTTATTAAGAGTTTTTAGCTAATATTGATATATTCTATTCAAAACTGTTAAAATATGAAAGTAAAAGAAACCGTTCATACAAAGTAGAATCTGATTTAATGGAAGAAAAGTAATTTACCGTATCAGATTGTATACATCTATTAATGACCTTAGATAATACAAATCTTTATAAGACATTTATGATTGTTTGCCATACATTAGTTAAAGAATTAAACTTGTTATGTAATAATACAAATTTTTTACAGAAAATTACCGATATTAATTATAATATCCACCTATTATCACAAAATCGCTTAATTATAAATTTTTATTTGGTCATTTTGAAGGAATAAAGATAAATATTGATGATATTTTAGAATGCTTAGATGAACAATATCAAACAAAACATGTTCAAAATGTTAATTTAAAACATCTTGACAGTAATTTACAATTAATTAAAGATGATATTAAAATATAAATGATAAAAATTAAACTAAAAATTTTAGAAAATCATAATATTAACCTTTCAAACAATGTCGATAAATTATTAGCAGAATATGAAAGTATAACAAAGAAACTGATGATAATGATATGTGAAAAATTATTACATTACTTAATCTTTCACTTTGAAATGTTATTGATGATATAGCTAATTCAAAATCATCCTTACATATTATGTTCAAAAAAGTAATAAGGATCATGAAAATGTTAATAATATTACTACTGTGTGAAGTCGAAACAAAAATAAATTAGTATACTGAAATCAAATAATAGAAAATGTAATGCAACATATAACTTTTCCCTAATGAAATTTTAACTATTAGAAATAAAAAAAGTATTAGTATGAAGATTTCAATAATAGAGTGGATCAATTGGTAAAAACTAAAACAACCCTCAAAATTAATTCCATGATAAATATAAAGTGTTTATGTCACTATTAATGACAATAAAAAATTATTGATGATTATAATAAATTAGAAGACACAATTTTATCAGAAATTAGAGGTATTTCTGGTGTTAAATTAATTGTTAAGAAAAAAAGACAGAAAAATGTAATGAAGATCGCTTAACAGTAATGAATTATGCTTAAATATCATTAAATTACACGATAAAGAAACTGACAAAATTCAACAAATTAATGAATTTATTTTAAAGTTTATAAATATTAAAAAAGCTTTGGTTTTCTTATGGATAATCAATTAAGTAATGCACTAACTTAAATTACTAAAAGTATTGAATCAGAAGATGTAATGAAATCAAGTGTAGACACTGTTGAATATAAGACTATGAAAAAAGTCAATACGCCTGCAGTTATTTATAAAATTCCTTTAGAAATGATTAAAGAAAATATGTAAAATAATATTACTCAAGTATTGCATGATATGATATTTATTGATGAATACTGTGGTTCTTTTATTCATTCTGCTAATAGACTAAAAATGGGATGGATATAAATTGAGTGAAATAAAATAATCTATTTAAATGAGATCTCGAATAATATTTAATTTCTAATACTAATTTTAACATAATTCAATGCTGATAACAAATTCTTTCTAGTGGCATTTGTAAAAATGGTTTAATAGGAGACATTTCTGAATGTGAAAATTATGTTGAGAAAATATGGATCTTAAAAGTGGGATATTGACATTACAGCAATCAAGAAGGATTTAGAAAGAAAACATCAAGTTACTAAAAATAAAAATTACATATGGTACAAGAAATCTTAAGCATTAACAGGATCAAAAATAAGGTAGTATCAATATCTGAATATATTTTGAATAAACATGATTAAAATGTTTGATATCCTTACATAAATAATATCTTCTCTACATGTATGAGTGATAATGATGCGATTTATTTATTTGTAAATTTATAAAAGCACCATTCTGACTCTTTTTATCATGTAATCAATACTAGTGCCAACTTGAAATCTTCACAAGATTCATACAAAAATATCCAAGATCAAAAAGTACAAATTAATCAAAATGATGGTGATTTAAAAATTACATGTTTTTGTAGATTTATTTGATAAAATTAAAAACAACACTTACAATACTGTTGTTCATCAATTACATGTAAATAAAATATCATTAGATAAGTTAACAAAAAAAAAACATTATTCTTACACAGATAAAGCAAATAGTTCATTTTAGAAAATTTTAGCAACTATGTAAATAAAATGAATAGATTAATTAGATAGATACTATCATCAATATAAATTAGAATATGACAATGTTATAAAATCAATATATTTAATATATAAATGAAAAAAAAGAATTATCTAAGCAAGATTTTAATCAAAAATTTTAACAAATACATGCAGAGCAAGAAAAACAAGAGTAAACTTGTTATTAATGTATAAAAGCTTGTATGAGACTAACCTCTTGTTATCTAATATGAGTAATCATGTAAAACAAACGTAAACACAGATAAAACCCTAAAAGATTTGAATTTTATAATTTAAGAGCAAATAATAGATACTGAAAGAAGGGCTTTAGATTAAAATGAAATAAAAGAAGCAAGTACTATGATCAAGACTATCATTTTTTCCTGTTCACGTAACAATAATCCCCACCGTACCTTCCGAAGTGAGATTACCTTTTTTCAAGGGAATCTCTCACACAATATTGTATTATTGCAACATTGCGTGATGCTTAGACACCCGGCAAATCCTCATCGTATTTTAAAAAACTCCATTTATAACCGAAAGCATAAGTGAAATGGTCTTACGTCGGGTAATTCAGGAATCACTAGATGATGGCAATCATCACAATTCACAATAGGCATATGAATTATAAACTCATTTAATCCAACAAGCTTGACATGGTAAAAACTTTGCGTCATTTTGGAGGTACACAGCTAACTCTATCCCTTCAGGGTTGCTGGCTCTGAAGCTTCTGCAAAAACACGCAGCTTCAACAAACGACATTGAGGTACGTATAGTCAGGAAACTGTCTTTAGTATACTGAGTCTCATCAAGTTACCCAACAGCTCAGAGCCTTCTCCACGTCTAAGAAAGAGCCGTGCACGAGAAAAAATTTTGTCATCGGTTTGAGAAAAACTGGCTGAACCTAATTCAGAGATTTTCGGTATTAAAAAGCTGAACGAAGGCCGGAGATGGGCTCCAAACAAGTAATTGTGGATGGATACTTATTGAGCTGTTCCCTCTACAGACATCATAAGGAACTTTCGTTGTTACGAGTGAAGTAGCACAGGTCGGGTTAAATCATACGAGAATAATTCTGCATCGTCATACACCTCTACCAGGTTGATGGTGAAGAGTTTGCCATCTTAATACTTAAATCTTCATCACATGATTATGTTGAAGTATAAGGTAGATGTCCTCACTAACTCATTTCTGACACGGGTTGCTTTTCGATAACATCGAATCACACGATAATCACTTTGATGTGTCATGTCAGATACATATCATGCCCATACCCTACATACTTTTGTTAATAAAATCAAAAAAAGGTCTGCATTGATTGCGAATGTTATCGAACTATGGATACGTAACAAAGAAATGACTGAGAGAATAACGGCATACATTTTTTGTTTGAAGAGAACAGATGCATCCAATATCTTGGTTGATACTGACTATTCACCGAGCATTTAGTTTTCATGTTGAAGTGAACTTATTTGTTCTTAGGCCAGCTACAACTACAATGTTGAAGATGTATTAGTATATAGAAAAACGATTAGCAAGACAAGCTAAACCATCGCTATCCCAAGTACCTAATCGCAGGTTTCTTCTGAAACAACTACCTACGGTTTCCTGAGGCGATGACGAAAACAGTTTTTCAGGCATGAGACGAGTGGTTGTTGCCCTCACAGTTCGATCTCTAGTATTCAAATGTAAGTACCTTTTAACCCACCGGATTGTTCCACAAACCCAAGTGGGTTCTCTAGCTACCATAGGGTGAGTAAGGAGTTGTTCAAGTATAATGTTGTCTGGTTGGGAAGCGTACTTCCTAAACAAATGTAACCTGGCTATTGTAGCTAAGCTACTCAACTTATCTATCGCTAACTCTTCTCTAGCAGCATCACCAGAGAAAGTGCATGATTCGAATGCCTGCATTGTAGCATAATAAGGCAAGATGCACCAGATGTGCACGGATATAGCTCATATTAAAGAGTTAGGCGCCATGAAATAGAAAAGGAATAACCTCTACATTTACTGGATTACGTTTAATGCCCATAGGGATCAATTTTCTATACATGATACGAGAGCTATTCAAAAATGCTCTAGCCGTTTGAGTACGAGCTAAGCAGGTTCCACCAGTATCTAAATTAACACAAAACAAAACACCAAGATACTTGTAGGAGTTTACGTATGGAACTAATTCAATTTTGCACTGGAAGATACGTTCTTTTTCTGGGTTGGAATCTTTGTGAAAGATCACCATGATGGTTCTTGCGGATGCATTCACGCCCCCTTTTCTAAGAACACCAAGTCTTCAAACCCCACAATGCTTTATCCAAAAATTTTCATGATTTCGCCAACAAAACCGTATCGTCGGCATTAGGTAGCCTTAGGAAATGCAATTGCATCATTCTGAGTACGCATACGCCTTGTACCCATCAAAGATAAAACTGATAAATATGTTTAATAGGAGAGGTGATATTTAACATCTCCAGACGAATACGCTTTATCAATTTGAAAGGATCACTCATTAAATCGCCCATCTGAACGGAAGGCAAAGGTCTCGCATAAAGCACCTTAACTAAGTCGAGAAGTTTTCTATGAAATCCAAAGATTTCAAGTTACACGATTTTTCACTTTGAGGAACACTATGAAACGCCTGTTTAAAATCAAAAAAACCAGGATATGAACGTTTGTTCGCCAATTGGCGTCAAATGAGAACTTCATAGAGAGCAACAGCGTGGTGTACCCTTTTTGGCCTTGAGTAAAGCCTGCCTGTTCATTAATTCAAAGCCTCAGATCATAAACGATTATTTCCAGTCAAGACTGTACTATCTTCGAAAGTAATTTGGCCACACAATTTACCAATGAGATGGGCAAGTATTACCAAGAACAACAAAGTATCGTTCTTTTTATAAATACGAACGATCTCAGCCAGCTTACAAGACGTTGTAAGGGTCTCTGTATACCAAACTGTCTTCACCAAGTCCAAAAGAACCTTTTCCATAGGGAAAGGTTCTTGAACGCCATTTCCGACAGCATAACTGAGTTAACCAGATGGAATCAGTTCAGGTCCGATTGCCTGGCAAGAACCCATAGTCAATAGGGCTTCTTCGACCACCTCCCATGTGATTCTGTAAGAGAAAAGTCTATGCTGCAAGGGGTCAGCTCAGAGAAGTTATGCCCTGAGTTATTGCTTACTTTTTGAAAAAATTATACCAAAAATGCCTCGGAATTGACTCTTTCACACATGAATCAAATCTGCTGGATTAGAGAGAACCGAATTAGAAGTAGAATCCTCGATACAACTCAGAAAGCAACTACCTGTCCAATAAAGAGAGCAAATAGTGAACCATTTCATTCATAAGTCAGAAGATATCAGCTCTTGAACCTTATCACCAATCCATTTTTCCACTCTAGCACGTTATTCACTACATACAGCCTTACACACTTTTGAACGCAAGTTGGAGTAGTGATTGTAAAAAGAGAAATTACTCCTACTCATATGCCATGTTACATAGGCCCCGTCCTTCCTTGCAATAGCATTGCAAAAAACGCTTAGATGGACGCAGAATAGAATCTCTCTTCCCAATTAATTTTAATCCTTTCAGATTTTGCGCAATACCTATGACAGTATCGCGATAACCATCCTCCAATCAGTCAAGATCCACATCCATCACCTTCCATCTATCATGGAAAGCAACAGCCTTTCTATTGACCGTACACACCTCATGGGATAATCTAGAACAGGCTGTTGGTGTTTCTACTTCCCCGTAAAGTTCCTACATTGGGAGGGCAGGAAGCAGATTAGAGATCTCGATCCTCTTTAGAAAGGCACATTTAGAACTAAATGAGTTAGGGGAAATACTATGAGGAAAATGATCAATAGAAGAGGTAAACTTACTGTTATAATGGCTGATCTTGCTTGTTTCTGCAATTTAAAGGGAGCCAAATCTTGGCATGCGGATGGTCATTAAAAGGAGAGATCTTTAAGAGCTTAAGTCACCCATAAGAATAACCGTCAACCCCTCTCCTTGTATCTTTGCAATGATTTTGGCATATTCTTTAATAGTCCCATTCCGGATATTCCTGTGAGTAACGTATGGAATGTATACTGGCACAGCCACTAGACTAACCTTGCTTGGAGGGCACTTGTCCAATCATTATCGGAATCTTGGGACAAACATACCTGATATTTGGATAGCTGTGTGGTAAACAGTAGCTTTGGAATACTCCCAAGCAAACAGTCCTGAATTCTTGCTAACTCTAATAGCAATGACTCCAGAACTAATAACAGAACAACAATTAAATGTAATAATATTATGCCCACCCAGATAGCAATAGCTGTGCCTTGTAAACGGGGTTCTTAATGATATATTACCTCTGGCTTCTTCATGCACACGAAATTTTCAAATTCCACAAAAGCAAACTTCTAACCATTGATATTACTAGACAATATGCTTGGAGTTTAGTTAATACGTAGGGTAGTATCCTTATGATGGACCTTGGGGGGGTCTATCACTATCTTGTCTAAGTAAGCTCTTATCTAAACATAGTCTTGCATATATATGCAAGTAGTTGAAAGCTGTTTCTAATGAATCTAGAATATAATTAGGGAATATGGGCTCCACATCAACCTTGTATAGATATTTGACATACATTACAGGAATCCGTTTCAATGCCCTTATAAAACAAGATACTTTAGGAACGTAACTGATCAGTCTACATTGAAATGTAGATGTGCTAAGGCAGTTCTATCATGAAATTAAATTAAAATTTAGTAAATTACCTAAAGTGAGTAAAGACCCTGTAGCCATCAGATTGGTGGCGTGTGGTACCTAACTGTCTCCATCTGTCTCATCATTTAAGAAAATAGTAAATTTTATAAATGATTTAGGCAATAGAATACAAACTAATGTAAAGAGCATGCTTTGACACTCATTGAAAAGTATGCGTACCACACATAACACATAGAAACTACCCCTAAGAGTTATAACGAATATTCGTATATGAATATGAATTAAAAGTCCATTTTATAAAAAGATTAAATAATGTACAAATATTTTAACTCGTTAAAATCACTATAATAAGAGGAATCTTTTTCAGAAGTAGATGCAGATTAATTCAGACGTTTATTGGAATTTTATCTTATTTACTGGAAAGAAATCCATGAGAAAATTATTAATAATAATAAGTAGGTCAATATTAAGTCTAAATTAGCTTTAAAAGGTCGTACAGCTGCACGATGACCAGCTTTTTGCTTACCAGAATGTGAAAGCTGGAGCGTCACAAAAGTTGACATAGCTCTTTTATCTATGTGCATAATTTTTTATATATTTTTTATTGCCGTAGCGTTTATTGAAGTATAAATCAACATTAAGAATATAAAGGAATTGATCATAGAAGCTAAAAACCGTCAGTACTCTACGATAACCGAGGTTGCGTATGCAAGCCATCACGCTTATCATGTCTATCTGTATTAACTACCTTATAACTCAAGTAAAACTCAAAACTAAATCCTTTAATATTTTAAACTTACTAATAATGTTAAAATTAAAAAATCTTTCAGAGGAGAGTCTGATATTAATGCATTAAAAAGTTACTAGGGTTAAAAATCAAATTACTGTTATAAAAGAGAATGCGAAGAAAGAAATCCGCTGAAACGTTTTCACCAGAATTACTGGTGCAATCTCTAGTAAACTGATCTGTTTATACTTTAAAAAAAGCCATCGAACAGAAACTTTCACAAACCCTCAGCGTTTTATCCGCCGTTTACACATACGCACATCATCCTATCAGTACAAATATACATTATATTTAAGATAAAATTGTAAATGTTAAAATAAAATTATTTAATATAACTAAATATATTCATGAAAAAATTATATTCGATAAACAAGCTTTTTCAAAGTTATAACGTGATTTACATCAAAATAGTTGATCAATTTTTTAAAAAGCTACATAGGCTTTTGAAAGATATTATGTTGAATTGCCAAATAGTGTCTATTAAACTCAACGTGAATTTTAATTATTGAAAAATTACTTGTAAAATGAATACTTGTGTAAAAAATATAAATTAGTATCTGATTATTTAAATTTATTTAAAAATCATATTTACTGCAAAAGAACTTTTGAGTTTTAGTGGTAATCATTAAAAAATTAGTGGTTTTTGAAAAATCTGTTAAATCATTGTTAAGGAATTTGTATATATTGGCAGTTGATGATAACACTTTACAAAATTTCAAAGAATTATAGTTGATTTAATATAAGATTATATAGAGATTTATGACTTGATAGTAAAGAATATACACAAATTAATTATAAAATTTCACTAAATATGAATTTATATAGTTTAGATATTTATTAATCTAAAATTAAGGAATTAAATAATGTTTTTGACAATTTGGATAATTTATTTGTAAAAAATCATGATCAAGTAGGTATTTTAGTTAATAAAAAGACAGATAATATTCAAAATATAACAATAGTTAATAACAATTTAAAATTAACTCAAAAATTAGAAAAGATCATTAATGATAATGAAACTAAAAATGTTTAAGGAAAATCATGCAGCTCTTACATTTCATAATTATTTTTATCAAGTTGTGGGTAATTCATTTATATAAATCTAATAGATAAGTTTAGTTTTTGTTTTATATTTGGATGTGTTTTTTAATGAACCAAAAGAATTTTATATAAAAAATGCAGTGAGTCTATGCCACTATTTAAATTCAATGATTTTTTTTAAACTAGATAAAAATAATTATTAGTAGAATCCCTCATAAAAATAATCTCTATTATAATTTATTTACTATAAAAGAATACATTATTATGTATCTTTTAAGTATGTTTGCAAACCTAAATTGCTTAAACCCTTTATTATATTAATTAACTAAATATATTAAAATTATATTGATAAATTTTAAACTATATTAATAAAATTGTTGTATTTATACCTGTATAATGAACTGTTATATTATTTCATCAAGCTAAAATCTATTTGAAACATTATTAATTCATGTTTTATTAGTTAATTTATTAAAATCTTTTATTATAAAAAAACGATAATTTACCCAATTTTAATGGAAAAATTTACTTTTAAATTAAATGTCTCTATGGTACAAATTATTTTTGATGGAACATGTTATTATAGTGAAGATAGTTAACTATATTTGTATAATTTCAATGCCTAAAACATACGCCAACATTATTTTTTAAAATTATATAAAATATTTATTAATTTAGTGTATACTAGTTAAATTATCATCATACTATGTCAAAATTTATATCTATTCATTTGGTTACCACGAATTTTTTAATACGCATGCGTATTTCATATATTTTGTATGAAATGAAGCATTCATTCATATTAACTAGCTACAAATTGTGTATAACTTTTATCTTTTTTACAATTATAAACAAAATCAATTAACTTAAAAATAATTTATGCTATTAAAATATTGATATATTGACAACTTACCATCGCGCCTATCTATAGCGAGTTCTATATTTTAATTATTTTCTTAATATACTTTAAATTAAAAGTTTCCATTAATAGCTGTATTATAATTAAACATTTAAATGTGAACAAATAAATCAATCTAGATAGTGCACTCAGCGTTATTTTTTAAAAATAGAAATCAATACAATTAAAATGTATAAAATTAGATTTTTATAATCGTGTGAAATAAATGAATCATAAATACTAAATAAATAGTAAGTGATGATTTTTGTATAAAAAACAATGTTCAATATAGCGACCTACGCAACAAATTGTTTACAATGGGTAGTAGGTGGTAATGCGCTCCGTCGCGCGCGCAGACAAATAATGGATAGAGGCTTGTATGATTATGAAAACATTATTCAAAACAGATCTAATGGGTTGGTGAATTCTAAAATTAGTAATAGAAATCATTTTATTACAAGTCAGTCAAATTATTTTATCACTATAATATTTATTAGAAAAAGAACAGCATAAAACAAGAAAAGTATTTGGTGATGTGGGTAATGCGAATAGAAAGTTATCATCATCTATTCCTACCCATATCAAAGCAATAAACGAAACAAATGAATCAGACAAGATAGATATTATCGAAAGAGAGCATATGATACCATATCGTGCTGGTATAATTTTAAATTAAAATAATTATCGGTCAAATCTATGTATTATTATGTATATGATAGAAAACTATCCCAATAATATTTATGAAAATAAAGAATTAATACATAAAGAAACCAATAAAATTTTATCTAAATTTAACAACTTTGATAAATTAACTGCAAGTATATTATTTATTTATTTATTAAATAATTTAAATAACTATTTATATAGCATTTGGTGTTAGTTTACTAAATAGTAATAGCCGCCTTAGAGAATATGATCATAGTGAAGATACTATTTCAGTATATCGTGATGAATCAATGAACAATTCTTATGGTAAGAATTTAATAGTTGATTGTTATGAAAATGAATTTTAAATTTATTACCCATAGAACAAGTTATAAATGAACTACTAGATGAATATTGTCTAGAATCTGAAAACGAATGTTTATGATTGACACAATTTATTTATTGATTCAAACAGTGCTTATTGTTCAATTTTTTTT
>JRUX01001383.1:0-11278 GCA_001407235.2 Kudoa iwatai
TACGACCTTTTAAAGCTAATTTAGACTTAATATTGACCTACTTATTATTATTAATAATTTTCTCATGGATTTCTTTCCAGTAAATAAGATAAAATTCCAATAAACGTCTGAATTAATCTGCATCTACTTCTGAAAAAGATTCCTCTTATTATAGTGATTTTAACGAGTTAAAATATTTGTACATTATTTAATCTTTTTATAAAATGGACTTTTAATTCATATTCATATACGAATATTCGTTATAACTCTTAGGGGTAGTTTCTATGTGTTATGTGTGGTACGCATACTTTTCAATGAGTGTCAAAGCATGCTCTTTACATTAGTTTGTATTCTATTGCCTAAATCATTTATAAAATTTACTATTTTCTTAAATGATGAGACAGATGGAGACAGTTAGGTACCACACGCCACCAATCTGATGGCTACAGGGTCTTTACTCACTTTAGGTAATTTACTAAATTTTAATTTAATTTCATGATAGAACTGCCTTAGCACATCTACATTTCAATGTAGACTGATCAGTTACGTTCCTAAAGTATCTTGTTTTATAAGGGCATTGAAACGGATTCCTGTAATGTATGTCAAATATCTATACAAGGTTGATGTGGAGCCCATATTCCCTAATTATATTCTAGATTCATTAGAAACAGCTTTCAACTACTTGCATATATATGCAAGACTATGTTTAGATAAGAGCTTACTTAGACAAGATAGTGATAGACCCCCCCAAGGTCCATCATAAGGATACTACCCTACGTATTAACTAAACTCCAAGCATATTGTCTAGTAATATCAATGGTTAGAAGTTTGCTTTTGTGGAATTTGAAAATTTCGTGTGCATGAAGAAGCCAGAGGTAATATATCATTAAGAACCCCGTTTACAAGGCACAGCTATTGCTATCTGGGTGGGCATAATATTATTACATTTAATTGTTGTTCTGTTATTAGTTCTGGAGTCATTGCTATTAGAGTTAGCAAGAATTCAGGACTGTTTGCTTGGGAGTATTCCAAAGCTACTGTTTACCACACAGCTATCCAAATATCAGGTATGTTTGTCCCAAGATTCCGATAATGATTGGACAAGTGCCCTCCAAGCAAGGTTAGTCTAGTGGCTGTGCCAGTATACATTCCATACGTTACTCACAGGAATATCCGGAATGGGACTATTAAAGAATATGCCAAAATCATTGCAAAGATACAAGGAGAGGGGTTGACGGTTATTCTTATGGGTGACTTAAGCTCTTAAAGATCTCTCCTTTTAATGACCATCCGCATGCCAAGATTTGGCTCCCTTTAAATTGCAGAAACAAGCAAGATCAGCCATTATAACAGTAAGTTTACCTCTTCTATTGATCATTTTCCTCATAGTATTTCCCCTAACTCATTTAGTTCTAAATGTGCCTTTCTAAAGAGGATCGAGATCTCTAATCTGCTTCCTGCCCTCCCAATGTAGGAACTTTACGGGGAAGTAGAAACACCAACAGCCTGTTCTAGATTATCCCATGAGGTGTGTACGGTCAATAGAAAGGCTGTTGCTTTCCATGATAGATGGAAGGTGATGGATGTGGATCTTGACTGATTGGAGGATGGTTATCGCGATACTGTCATAGGTATTGCGCAAAATCTGAAAGGATTAAAATTAATTGGGAAGAGAGATTCTATTCTGCGTCCATCTAAGCGTTTTTTGCAATGCTATTGCAAGGAAGGACGGGGCCTATGTAACATGGCATATGAGTAGGAGTAATTTCTCTTTTTACAATCACTACTCCAACTTGCGTTCAAAAGTGTGTAAGGCTGTATGTAGTGAATAACGTGCTAGAGTGGAAAAATGGATTGGTGATAAGGTTCAAGAGCTGATATCTTCTGACTTATGAATGAAATGGTTCACTATTTGCTCTCTTTATTGGACAGGTAGTTGCTTTCTGAGTTGTATCGAGGATTCTACTTCTAATTCGGTTCTCTCTAATCCAGCAGATTTGATTCATGTGTGAAAGAGTCAATTCCGAGGCATTTTTGGTATAATTTTTTCAAAAAGTAAGCAATAACTCAGGGCATAACTTCTCTGAGCTGACCCCTTGCAGCATAGACTTTTCTCTTACAGAATCACATGGGAGGTGGTCGAAGAAGCCCTATTGACTATGGGTTCTTGCCAGGCAATCGGACCTGAACTGATTCCATCTGGTTAACTCAGTTATGCTGTCGGAAATGGCGTTCAAGAACCTTTCCCTATGGAAAAGGTTCTTTTGGACTTGGTGAAGACAGTTTGGTATACAGAGACCCTTACAACGTCTTGTAAGCTGGCTGAGATCGTTCGTATTTATAAAAAGAACGATACTTTGTTGTTCTTGGTAATACTTGCCCATCTCATTGGTAAATTGTGTGGCCAAATTACTTTCGAAGATAGTACAGTCTTGACTGGAAATAATCGTTTATGATCTGAGGCTTTGAATTAATGAACAGGCAGGCTTTACTCAAGGCCAAAAAGGGTACACCACGCTGTTGCTCTCTATGAAGTTCTCATTTGACGCCAATTGGCGAACAAACGTTCATATCCTGGTTTTTTTGATTTTAAACAGGCGTTTCATAGTGTTCCTCAAAGTGAAAAATCGTGTAACTTGAAATCTTTGGATTTCATAGAAAACTTCTCGACTTAGTTAAGGTGCTTTATGCGAGACCTTTGCCTTCCGTTCAGATGGGCGATTTAATGAGTGATCCTTTCAAATTGATAAAGCGTATTCGTCTGGAGATGTTAAATATCACCTCTCCTATTAAACATATTTATCAGTTTTATCTTTGATGGGTACAAGGCGTATGCGTACTCAGAATGATGCAATTGCATTTCCTAAGGCTACCTAATGCCGACGATACGGTTTTGTTGGCGAAATCATGAAAATTTTTGGATAAAGCATTGTGGGGTTTGAAGACTTGGTGTTCTTAGAAAAGGGGGCGTGAATGCATCCGCAAGAACCATCATGGTGATCTTTCACAAAGATTCCAACCCAGAAAAAGAACGTATCTTCCAGTGCAAAATTGAATTAGTTCCATACGTAAACTCCTACAAGTATCTTGGTGTTTTGTTTTGTGTTAATTTAGATACTGGTGGAACCTGCTTAGCTCGTACTCAAACGGCTAGAGCATTTTTGAATAGCTCTCGTATCATGTATAGAAAATTGATCCCTATGGGCATTAAACGTAATCCAGTAAATGTAGAGGTTATTCCTTTTCTATTTCATGGCGCCTAACTCTTTAATATGAGCTATATCCGTGCACATCTGGTGCATCTTGCCTTATTATGCTACAATGCAGGCATTCGAATCATGCACTTTCTCTGGTGATGCTGCTAGAGAAGAGTTAGCGATAGATAAGTTGAGTAGCTTAGCTACAATAGCCAGGTTACATTTGTTTAGGAAGTACGCTTCCCAACCAGACAACATTATACTTGAACAACTCCTTACTCACCCTATGGTAGCTAGAGAACCCACTTGGGTTTGTGGAACAATCCGGTGGGTTAAAAGGTACTTACATTTGAATACTAGAGATCGAACTGTGAGGGCAACAACCACTCGTCTCATGCCTGAAAAACTGTTTTCGTCATCGCCTCAGGAAACCGTAGGTAGTTGTTTCAGAAGAAACCTGCGATTAGGTACTTGGGATAGCGATGGTTTAGCTTGTCTTGCTAATCGTTTTTCTATATACTAATACATCTTCAACATTGTAGTTGTAGCTGGCCTAAGAACAAATAAGTTCACTTCAACATGAAAACTAAATGCTCGGTGAATAGTCAGTATCAACCAAGATATTGGATGCATCTGTTCTCTTCAAACAAAAAATGTATGCCGTTATTCTCTCAGTCATTTCTTTGTTACGTATCCATAGTTCGATAACATTCGCAATCAATGCAGACCTTTTTTTGATTTTATTAACAAAAGTATGTAGGGTATGGGCATGATATGTATCTGACATGACACATCAAAGTGATTATCGTGTGATTCGATGTTATCGAAAAGCAACCCGTGTCAGAAATGAGTTAGTGAGGACATCTACCTTATACTTCAACATAATCATGTGATGAAGATTTAAGTATTAAGATGGCAAACTCTTCACCATCAACCTGGTAGAGGTGTATGACGATGCAGAATTATTCTCGTATGATTTAACCCGACCTGTGCTACTTCACTCGTAACAACGAAAGTTCCTTATGATGTCTGTAGAGGGAACAGCTCAATAAGTATCCATCCACAATTACTTGTTTGGAGCCCATCTCCGGCCTTCGTTCAGCTTTTTAATACCGAAAATCTCTGAATTAGGTTCAGCCAGTTTTTCTCAAACCGATGACAAAATTTTTTCTCGTGCACGGCTCTTTCTTAGACGTGGAGAAGGCTCTGAGCTGTTGGGTAACTTGATGAGACTCAGTATACTAAAGACAGTTTCCTGACTATACGTACCTCAATGTCGTTTGTTGAAGCTGCGTGTTTTTGCAGAAGCTTCAGAGCCAGCAACCCTGAAGGGATAGAGTTAGCTGTGTACCTCCAAAATGACGCAAAGTTTTTACCATGTCAAGCTTGTTGGATTAAATGAGTTTATAATTCATATGCCTATTGTGAATTGTGATGATTGCCATCATCTAGTGATTCCTGAATTACCCGACGTAAGACCATTTCACTTATGCTTTCGGTTATAAATGGAGTTTTTTAAAATACGATGAGGATTTGCCGGGTGTCTAAGCATCACGCAATGTTGCAATAATACAATATTGTGTGAGAGATTCCCTTGAAAAAAGGTAATCTCACTTCGGAAGGTACGGTGGGGATTATTGTTACGTGAACAGGAAAAAATGATAGTCTTGATCATAGTACTTGCTTCTTTTATTTCATTTTAATCTAAAGCCCTTCTTTCAGTATCTATTATTTGCTCTTAAATTATAAAATTCAAATCTTTTAGGGTTTTATCTGTGTTTACGTTTGTTTTACATGATTACTCATATTAGATAACAAGAGGTTAGTCTCATACAAGCTTTTATACATTAATAACAAGTTTACTCTTGTTTTTCTTGCTCTGCATGTATTTGTTAAAATTTTTGATTAAAATCTTGCTTAGATAATTCTTTTTTTTCATTTATATATTAAATATATTGATTTTATAACATTGTCATATTCTAATTTATATTGATGATAGTATCTATCTAATTAATCTATTCATTTTATTTACATAGTTGCTAAAATTTTCTAAAATGAACTATTTGCTTTATCTGTGTAAGAATAATGTTTTTTTTTTGTTAACTTATCTAATGATATTTTATTTACATGTAATTGATGAACAACAGTATTGTAAGTGTTGTTTTTAATTTTATCAAATAAATCTACAAAAACATGTAATTTTTAAATCACCATCATTTTGATTAATTTGTACTTTTTGATCTTGGATATTTTTGTATGAATCTTGTGAAGATTTCAAGTTGGCACTAGTATTGATTACATGATAAAAAGAGTCAGAATGGTGCTTTTATAAATTTACAAATAAATAAATCGCATCATTATCACTCATACATGTAGAGAAGATATTATTTATGTAAGGATATCAAACATTTTAATCATGTTTATTCAAAATATATTCAGATATTGATACTACCTTATTTTTGATCCTGTTAATGCTTAAGATTTCTTGTACCATATGTAATTTTTATTTTTAGTAACTTGATGTTTTCTTTCTAAATCCTTCTTGATTGCTGTAATGTCAATATCCCACTTTTAAGATCCATATTTTCTCAACATAATTTTCACATTCAGAAATGTCTCCTATTAAACCATTTTTACAAATGCCACTAGAAAGAATTTGTTATCAGCATTGAATTATGTTAAAATTAGTATTAGAAATTAAATATTATTCGAGATCTCATTTAAATAGATTATTTTATTTCACTCAATTTATATCCATCCCATTTTTAGTCTATTAGCAGAATGAATAAAAGAACCACAGTATTCATCAATAAATATCATATCATGCAATACTTGAGTAATATTATTTTACATATTTTCTTTAATCATTTCTAAAGGAATTTTATAAATAACTGCAGGCGTATTGACTTTTTTCATAGTCTTATATTCAACAGTGTCTACACTTGATTTCATTACATCTTCTGATTCAATACTTTTAGTAATTTAAGTTAGTGCATTACTTAATTGATTATCCATAAGAAAACCAAAGCTTTTTTAATATTTATAAACTTTAAAATAAATTCATTAATTTGTTGAATTTTGTCAGTTTCTTTATCGTGTAATTTAATGATATTTAAGCATAATTCATTACTGTTAAGCGATCTTCATTACATTTTTCTGTCTTTTTTTCTTAACAATTAATTTAACACCAGAAATACCTCTAATTTCTGATAAAATTGTGTCTTCTAATTTATTATAATCATCAATAATTTTTTATTGTCATTAATAGTGACATAAACACTTTATATTTATCATGGAATTAATTTTGAGGGTTGTTTTAGTTTTTACCAATTGATCCACTCTATTATTGAAATCTTCATACTAATACTTTTTTTATTTCTAATAGTTAAAATTTCATTAGGGAAAAGTTATATGTTGCATTACATTTTCTATTATTTGATTTCAGTATACTAATTTATTTTTGTTTCGACTTCACACAGTAGTAATATTATTAACATTTTCATGATCCTTATTACTTTTTTGAACATAATATGTAAGGATGATTTTGAATTAGCTATATCATCAATAACATTTCAAAGTGAAAGATTAAGTAATGTAATAATTTTTCACATATCATTATCATCAGTTTCTTTGTTATACTTTCATATTCTGCTAATAATTTATCGACATTGTTTGAAAGGTTAATATTATGATTTTCTAAAATTTTTAGTTTAATTTTTATCATTTATATTTTAATATCATCTTTAATTAATTGTAAATTACTGTCAAGATGTTTTAAATTAACATTTTGAACATGTTTTGTTTGATATTGTTCATCTAAGCATTCTAAAATATCATCAATATTTATCTTTATTCCTTCAAAATGACCAAATAAAAATTTATAATTAAGCGATTTTGTGATAATAGGTGGATATTATAATTAATATCGGTAATTTTCTGTAAAAAATTTGTATTATTACATAACAAGTTTAATTCTTTAACTAATGTATGGCAAACAATCATAAATGTCTTATAAAGATTTGTATTATCTAAGGTCATTAATAGATGTATACAATCTGATACGGTAAATTACTTTTCTTCCATTAAATCAGATTCTACTTTGTATGAACGGTTTCTTTTACTTTCATATTTTAACAGTTTTGAATAGAATATATCAATATTAGCTAAAAACTCTTAATAAAGTTTCACATATTGGATTTGTTTGTATCATGATCCCTTATATTATTGCACTGATGCACTATATCTTTACCAGGCTTAATATTGTATTTCTTATTGTAATATATTATATGTATTTCAATATCATCTTGAAAAATTTTAAGTAGTTTAAAAAATTTTATTTGTTCTTCAAATGACTTGTCATCATTATTTTTGGGAAATGTTAAAATGATATTTTTATTGTTAATATTTTTTTCTTGCATATGCTTGATCATTTTTGAAGATTCAAACATATCGTTGATAGGTTATTGTCTCTGTCAAATGTTCCAAAAAATCTAATAATGACATATTTTATATAAATCTATATTTTTATTTCCCTTACCTGTATTAGGAAGCAATTGACTACTCAAATCAATAATATTTTTTTTCAAAAGCTCGGGAATAATTTTACATTAGTTATTTTCACTCTTAATACTATCAACAGTAGAATAAATAGCATCCATTTTTCATTTACGTAATTATTATTAACTGAATCAAAATTAATATATACTTCATTTAAAACCATTTGAATAAAGTTAGTTGAATAAATCATAATTTTACCTATTAAAGGTTTTTTCATCTGATTAAAATTTTCTAAAATTTTGCTAAAGCACTATGAGAATTGGATTTTTATAATTTTTATACTTGTTTCTAATAATTTACTATAAAGAGGCTTACGAGGCTGATCTACATTATCTTGAACATGGAATGCTATTGCATTTATTAAAAGTGATATATAGTTTAATGAAGTTTTTTTATGTTTATCCAAAAGGTTTCAGCTATTTTTTTCTATCAAAAGTGTTGGTAATAATTTATTATTAATATAATCAGTACTTTTTCTTGTTGTTGCTTTTTTTTCTTTCAAAATTGTAATCTCATTCTAAGTATTCATAAAATTACTTAAAGAAATAATATTTTTATTTTCGTCATCATCAGGTATTTCAAATTTAAGTTAAATTTTGTTTTGTTTACCAATTAGTTCTAAATCTTCTTTTAAAAAAAAATTACCAGATTTTTTTATAAATTTGTGTTATTTGTAATTTGAAATGTACTTATATTACTGAAATGATGGTTGTTGAGATTAGACTGTAAATCATTGCATTGCAGTATTTCTCTGTTAGTAGCTAGTTCTTTTTTAATGAATTCATAATCAAATCTATCAAAGCAATATTTTTTTAATGCTGCCATAACTATTTAAATATTTAATAAGGATGAATCAAAGTTTTAAATACCATTTATTTTAAAGACGTTTCTTGAAGAATTATTTTGTAAATCATTTTAATAATTATGCCTATTACTAGACAAACCATTTATTTCCATATCAAAAATATATTATACATTTATTGAAGATTCTAGTGTTTAAATATATTTCTTAAAGTCCAAAAATATTTCATCAGAAATGTGTCCATAATAAAGATTGTAGAACTTTATAGCATTAATCAAAAATGTTGTCATATCTATTTTCAATACATGATTATTTTGAAATACTGATAGTTCTTTTGATGTTCTTTTCAAAAATTCAATATTTCTTAATGTGCCTTTTATAATCACTAATTTGATTTTGAATATTATCTAAAATATTTTTATTATTAAATTGTGATAAAACATCGTTATATGGTTTTTAAATTATTTTTAATGTTAGATCTTTCATCCTTTTTAAAAAATAATTAGCTATTCTTAAGACTGATTCTATTCAATTAGCATATGATCAATACTACTGCAAATAATTGATAAATCTTCTATTATTATTTTTATATGTCTAAAATAATGACTATTATAACGTCTTTATCTATAAGCATTGATTTTCTAAAAAATTTTTAATTATTCATTATAGAATAGTTACTAGTTTTTTTTGAGCTATTTGTTTTCTTAATGCTATGAGTTGTATGATGACATTTTGATTTATTTTTGGAAAATAAACGTTTTACTCCATTCACTAAAATCTTCTTCAATTTTATTATACGATCTGTTTCAAACCATGTACCATATCTATATGGTTCAATAAAATATTTCTTTTTATATTGTTAGTATATTACTCATAACATGTTAATAAATGGTTCCAAAATTTTCAATCACTATTGTTATTATATTTTTAAATGTAATAATGACATTATTAGCTGCGGTCATGTATAATTTTTATAACTCTTCTTCAATTAAATTTCCATCACCATGTAGTAAGTCATATTTGCTATAAAATCTTGTTCGACTTTTATCTTCGGTTAATTTGGTAATATATGATTTGATTTAATCTTAAGTATAGGAAAAAATTTAACTAAGCATAATACATTATATATCAATACAATATAAAATAATACATATATGATGAATAAATATTTGAAACTAAATGGTTTTCATAATAATAAAAAAGATTGAAGCCATCAAACGTCTGGTACATTTATTTGAGTATAACTTTACTATTGTCTGCATATAGGTGGGGAAAATCAATTAGAATTGACACGTGAATATTACATACATTTATTATTAGGGCAATATATTCTTATAATAACAATTAACACAAATATTGACCTTGTATTTATTTTAATAAATTTTACTATATCTATCTTCATATTAAAAAAATTAATAATATATTGATTAATTGATATATTTTGATACATATAATAACAATTTTTAGTGACACTTATTCATAAATTATCATTTAAAAATATATATACTAATTACATTGTAATTTAATAAAGATTATATTACATTAAAATATTAATATGGATAAATTAGGTCAATATATAAAATAAAAAAAACTCATTAAATGGATATCAATAATAATTATCATGTTTCAATAACCATAGAATTATTTATTATATGAATTTATGTAAATTATATTTATAATATAATCTATTATAATACCTCGATATACAATTTGTAAACATTATAATTATCATAAAAATACAGTATAAATTGATTATTATGTGTTTAATAGTAATAATATTAGTTATTATTTGCTAATAGAAATCGTATAATTTGGCTATTATAATACAATAAATTAAATTTCCATTTAATAATTATATCCAATTTATTTAATAAATATCAATGTTTGCATACACATTAATAGTTAGCTATAAAAATAGATAATCTAATCAAATGATATTATTCTATAAATGTATAAAATATAATCCACTAAAAATTATATTTTTATACATTATATTGAAATATTTATGAACTAAAAGTGTAATTATGTTATTATAATTATTAACTAAAATACTTTATTTTAATAATAACTATATATAATTTAAATTAAATACTAATTATTACATTTATATATCTCTATTTAATGTTAAAACAATCTTTTAATTATATAATTAAGTAATATATATGTAATAATTGTATTTTAAATTAACATTATACATTCAGCAATTATACAATTAATTAACAATATAAAATTATTCATAAAATTAAATATTAAATCTATATAATAAAAATAATATATTTATTACAAATAAAGATATTGCAAAATAATTAAGATAATATTTATTATAACAATACATATTAAATTATCTTTTATTTTACTTTTTTTATTGTTAAAAAAGTATTTTATTTCAATTTATTCATTTAAATCAATTATTGCTACATTGTATCCATAAAAAAAAAATTATTAAAATAAATCATTCATTAATTTTTAATATATAATCTATTGATATATAATAAAGTAATAATAAATAATCAACATTAATATAAAGATTTAACAAAAAGAAAAATAAATACTATATTACAATATTTATTTATGTTAATAGTATAGAAATTGAATATAAAATGAAATTAAATTCATAAAGATGATATTTATTCATATCTGTCATTTAATTATTGTTAATGAAAAATAAATATATAAATACAAAAATAATATTTTTCTATTATTATCCATATTAATTAAATAAGAAATTATTTCAGTATGAATT
>JRUX01001385.1:0-26050 GCA_001407235.2 Kudoa iwatai
TGAAAACATATTTTTTTCATGTAAAATACTTTTAAAAAACAATTTTTACTTAATAAATAGGATTATAATAGTTTTTATATTAATATTAAGATGAATTTATTAAAATATGATATGGTTATAAGTTTTTAGTTTGTAAATTTACTATTTTAAGCGTGTGTGTTATGAAAAAGTTAAATTTATTTTTATGTATCTAGCAATATTCAAGTGGGAAAATGATAACTATTGATTTGCCATTTTATCAATTTATTAATCATAATGGTTACAATGGTAAACATGTAGATGTTTATTTATATTTAACATGTATTTTAAGATAAAAATGACAAATTAACTGATTTACAGCCATAATAAATTATTTAAATTGTATGATATCGTTTTAAATACTTTTTTTATTCAAAATGAACTAATTAATTGATATTTGAAGGTTCTTATTCGCTAGAAACAGTCAAATTTTATATTTAAAAATTAATAAAAGAATTGGTTATTTTTATTTAAGTTTTTTTTGTCTTAAGAATAATATAAAAACTTGATAAATAACAGCATAATACAACAACTCATTTTTATTCCAATAATAAAATATTAATTAGATTATTAATAAAATAATCCTAGTTAAAAATTTATTCCGCATTCAAAGAATAATTTACAAAATAATAAAAAATATAATTTTCATTAATTTTTATATGATATTGAAAATGTTTACACTATATGCAATATTAAAAAGTCTACTATGTAAACAGAGATATCATCGAAATGATTAAGATAATAAAATGGTAAAATTTCTACTTTTATTTAAAAGAAAGTACTAATATTTTATTTGATTTGTAGTGACTTTCAATAGCTTCTTGAGATTTATTTTTAGTTTCAGGTATGAAAAATAATACGAAAATGGCTGATATAATACAATTAGTAGCATAAAACCAAAAAGTTCCAGACAAACCAATCAGTTTTGATAAAGGATAATGTGAAATGGATAAGATAAATGATGTTATAATATTAGATATGGAAGCAATTCCAATAATAATATCAGCTGTTTCACTAGATGATATTTCTGTACTAATAACCCATGTTAGATGACTCCATGATAGTCCATAAGTAGTAAAATATAATACAACACAAAATACTGGTAACCAATTATTTTTCCATTTAAAACTATTAAATGTATAATAATAATCTAGATTATTAGTTTATAAAAAGAAATAATGATACTGAAAATGTAATCCAAGTAGAGTTAGTGGAATAAACAATAATAATGAACCAATAACACCAATAGATTTTCTTCCAGCATATTTCATCACAAGAAAACAAAGAAATCCAGCAAATAAAGCACTCAATCCTACAATAACAGTATTAAAGCTAGATTTTATGTATATATCACAGATGGCATATATATTAGAATGATTAACTAAAAAACTATTATTTTATCATAAATATATTTAAATAATTGAACTTGAATATGCATTTTGAAAAATATCATTTAGGTTAAAAAGAAAAGCGAATATTCCTACTAAATTTGAAAATGCCATAATTAGAAAGGCAGTGAGAACTTTTTTTATATTTTCTTTTCTTCCTAACAATTTTATAGAACTTTTAATGGCTAAATTATATCGTTAACTATGTTTAATAATTGATGTATGCAGAAAAATATATTGATATGATACTTGTTTTTGCATCATTTTCTTGATGTATTAGAAATTGATCACCAATAGCAGAATTACAATAGACACGTCTTGCAAATCGTTTCATTTTGTCATTTATTGATTTTTTATCTTTAAATTTTAATTGTTTCCAAATTGGACTTTCAGGTAAAAAGTATGAAATAACGATTTGTATAATAGAGAATAACAATCCAATTAAATGTAGCCATAATAAAACATTTTTAAAAATAAATCCATCCATTTTATTATTATTTTCTTAATTTAATAAAGTATATCATTTAATAAACAAATGTAATTTACTTTTAAGGTAATCTTTTAATAATGCTATATCCATTATAAAAAATCCATATGAAAAGAAATACACTATACTTATGCCAATATTACACATTATAGAAGGTAATGGTGTCAAATATGATCTTATACTTTCAATTGTAATCTCTTTTTGATATGCCTAATAATAATGTACAACGGTAGAATTAATATCACTCTTTAAATAATCAATAAAATACATTAGTACACACAGAAGTAATACCACAACCTAAACCAATAAAAATTCTACCAAAAAGTAACAGGATAATTGTAATAGCTTTTATTCCAATTATACTAGGTATAAATACTAATAGTGATATAAAATAGCCAAAAAAGAAAAAAATTGCTCCAACAAAAAGAGTTAATTTTCTACCATATTTATTCATTATGATAAAACCACATATAAGGCTACCTACTAATGCTCCTGACATGATCATACTCTATATAGAGATAATTTAATATAAAATGAAAGTTTAGATGTTTATTGTATTACTGAATAATATTTTGAATTGTTTTCACTAATTATGTTACTATCAACTAATGCAATATTTACAGAAGAAGTATAACTTAATGCATAGCCATGGTTTAAGTTGCATGAACTAACCATAATAGAATACACAATAATCCATTTTAAAGAATAATTATCATCTTCATTTTTATGATTATTATCATCATTATCATTAGTATTTTTTTTCATTAAAAATTATTAATACTGTTTGATAATGACATAAAATTTATCTGATATCTATCAATTGAGGTTATTATATGTGTAACATAATTTTTTTTTAATCTATTTAATAATTTTTATAATTTTTCTGTAAATATTGCTATTTTTATATAATTTTTAATTTAATTTTAATAATTATTACAATTTCTATACTTTATTTTTTAAAATCATATTTGATTTTTTAATCTTGTTTTGATCAAATAAAGTAATTTTAATCTAATAGATTTTTGTTGAAAGTATCATGTTAAATAGAAATATTATTCGAGTTTATTTTTATGTATTTAGTTATATCTTTAAGCTTTTTATTTATTATCTATATATAATTGCACATTTTTATAAATTATTATTGTGTAATAGTCTTTTTTTATTAGAAATTTTATTCAATCATGGCATAAATTAATAAAATAGTGATAAAATTGTTTAATTCTTTATTGAATTTTGTTTTTATTACTATTTATAACCTTGAAACTTGTTTTTAATTGATATTTTCCTTGTTAGATCAACAAAAACTTAAAAATTCCATAATTCTTATAATAACAGCAAATTCCACAGATTATAAATATGTAAATTATTATAATTAACTTAAAAATAAAACCAAAAATATCATCTTAAAAAAGTAACAACAATTTAATATATAATGCCATATAATAAATATTATCGAGTTAATTAATCTTTAAAATATACAGTTTTTGATTAAATTTATTTCTTTAAAGAATTGATTTATTAAAATAAAATAAACTACTTTTAAATATTACTTTTTTTTTTAAATAGGCTCAAAAATACATCTTCTCTTGAATACAATATCTTAATAATTAAATTAATCTTTATTTTTTATTATTTAAAATTATCCCAAATCTACCATAAAACTACCATCAACATATTTTAATCTTAGTTCATCAATCCACATTATAGTCATTTACAACATCTCTATTTATTTATAAACTAATACATCACAAAATAAACTATCGAATCAAAGTAGTTAGATATATATTTATTATAAATTTCATATTATTTATATCAAAAATGTTGTTAATCTCAAAATATTCTATGTATATGGTCATAATCTTAAGCAGATGTTCAAAAATTTGATATTTTCTGTTAGTTATTTTTTACTAGAATTGTTACTATTATCATTATTATCTTTCCAATATATGTTTTAATAGTCATTAGCATATTAGTTTTACTAATTATCACTCCTTTATTTTATTTTATATATCACATAAATTTATATATACATTATAAAATATGTTATTACGTTTATTTTTACTCAATTTTGAAATAAATTATGTTCATATTTGTTATAAAAAATGAAAACTTATAAAATATCCTTCATTATTATATTATTAATATTTTTACTATAATATATTTATTTTTCATCATCTGATTGATTATTTCTACTATATTTTACTTATTTTAATTTAAATATAATATTTCCTACCTATAATATATTTATATAAATATTTTCTATCATTTATATCTATTTTTATATTTGCTATAAATTGTTGACATTTTATAATTCTTTATTTCATTACGTTGATTCAAGTAGTGCGCATGCGCACAATTTGCATTATTGATTTTTTAATTTTTGAAGAAAAAGGTTTTAGACATTATATTAATGATTATTATCATTATTATTGTAAATATTTTGTATAGAAGGAACGTATATTACATGGATAATCATCAGACAAATAATTATGTATATGGTATGCGCACGCACATATCTTTAAATTGTATGTAGTTGAGAAAAGAATGTCATCTGTATCAAAAAATGATTTATGGTTGATAGATGAAGAAATTATAATAAAAATAGAATCATGTGAAAATTTAAATGATTTATTATTGAATTCTATAACTCATAAAATGAATCTGATGTTATATTTGTTGATTGCATATCATCGTAATAGAGGCCAAAAAAAAGAACATATTAAACAATTGATAGCAGACTATTTAAAATCAAATGACATAATAAATCCATGGAATAATGTTAACAATGAAGTATTGTTATCATTGCCTATGCTTCAGGAAATAAATGTGATATCCAACAGCAGTTGTTCTATTGAGCAACAATTTAATCGATTATGTGAAGAAAGTATAAAATCAAAAATAAGTAAATATTTTTGTTTGCTTATTTTATCATATGAAATATAGAATTGAAATATGGTATAAATCAAAATAACAATCATCTTAAAGAACGCTATTTTTTAATCAATCACCTAACATATATATCCCATAAACCGTGTGATTATAAAATATGGTATCATCATTCTCAAGAATTTAAAGAAACCAATCATTTCAATGTGTGTCAAAGCTTTTTAGATATTCGACGTAGCAAAATGGGTATAATAAACTTTATATTAATATATAATAAATTATAATAGAAAAATATTCCCATAAAAATAAAACTATTCCAAATTATACACTTAATGGTAGCTATATTTTTATCTTAATAATGTAGATAATATTATTATATTAGTTAATAAAAAAGTGGAAACATATCATACAAATTTAAATTCAAGCCATCATAATGATGCTTCAACTGGTAAAACATTTGATTATACTCTAAAATCATCAAGTCAATGTAAAATTAATTCACAACAAAAAAAAACTGTTGTATGGTTAAAATAATGTAATATCTTTGATAATATTTGTTGATTTAGTTGTTAGATTTTAATGAAAAATTATTTTCAAAAAAAAGGAATGCAAAATCAACTACTAAAAATCGTAACAATACAGTAGTAGCAGAACCTGTCTCAAAAACTAATACACTATCAAAACCAGATCCATCTGTATCAAATGCTTCATCATTTGTTGTTAACCACTGTAATAATACTTTTAATCATAAGAATGTTCAAAATCCACAAAGTTTAAATCATTCATTAAATACTACTGGATTACATTCTGTAACAAACAATTTAATGACTTCATCAAATCAACGTAATGAAACCAAATTTAATATTCCTTTAATTCGTGTCAATCAAAATTTGTTATCCAAATTAAATTTATCACAATTAAATAATTCTAAAAAATATATACAAAATAAATCAATTAATAAAATATCTACTACTAACAATATCCGCCTATTAAATAGTAAATTATCTTATGGTAAAGCTCCATTAACAAGCCAACAAAAAACAGTTTCAATTAATAAACCAATTTCTAATATGAATACTTGCTCAAATATTACTAATGACAAAAACAATCCTCAGTCATCTACCAATTCACAAATTTCAAATAAAACTACTACTAATACATCAAATAGTAGCGAAAAAACTCAACAAGAAAATGTATGCATGTGAAATAATTAATTTTTATTATATATTTCATATTAAGGCTAAAGAATTACTTTTAATGTTAAAAAATGCACCCATAAATGTTAAAATTACTTTAACTAATTTTTTAAGAGGAAATCGAGGTACACATTGTTATATGTTATAGTAGACTAATTTAATATAAAGAGTTACCACCTGAAGCTAATGGAAATCCTTTATATAGATTAAAAATTACTGAAAGTATTTATACACGTCAACTTCAGCCAAATCAACCTCCAGTAACTGTACCTGTTGAAGAATGGATAGAATTAGATTATAATTCAGGTATTTTAAAACGATTTAAAACTATAAAAAAGTCATAGTTACATTTATTTATCATTATAATGTTGCATATTTTATTAATTAATTGTAAAGAATACATTATTTTAACTTTTTCTTAAGTAGCTATTAATTTTCTTACTAAATAAATCATATTTACGTTGATTATTTATTTAAAAGCACTACTAATTGTAAAATTATTATATGAATATCTTTTTTAAATATTATTTTGTTTATATTAGCATATTGTGGGTTTATTCTTGATAGATAGATAGATAGATAGATTTAAAATTTTATTATCATTCTTTTTAAACTTATTAAATGCATTAGCTTTTATGATCATATTAAAATAAATAATCTGTTTTAATATCATTTAATTACAAATTATCAAAAAATCACTAATTTATTAATGTATGAGTTATATATTATTTACATAATTATTACATTTTATTTTACAAGGTTATAAAGTATATAATGATTAGATTTACTAATTCATTTTTTCATAAATACATCATATATAAATATACATGTATAAATTTTGTTAGATCATTAATGAGCTACCAATTATTTTAATTTTGTAATTTTTATCACGTCCTACCTGTCACACAACGTTAAATTGGTTTAAAAAATGTATCCAATCCAAACTTTAGCTCTAAAAAATTACAATTTTTTATATTAGGGTAATTTATAAGATGACTTTTAGTAATAATATACTTAGTATTTTTGTGTAAAAGCATATTTTATGAAGAAATTAAGGCACTATTACTGCCTTTAAGATTATAAATCCTAAGTTAGCTACTTTTTATACAGAATTGAGTAAATAAATACATAAAAAAGTTGTTTATTTTTTCATAATTGTGAAATATATATGCCATGATTCGTAAAAATAACTTTGTATCTTTTGATGTAATATAGTAACTACTGTGTTGATAATTTATAAAGTTTTTTAATATTTAAAGAATTTATAAGCTATTTTAATTAATAAAATATGATAATACACTATTTTTCAATCATTTTATACATGCCCTTCAAAGTTGTTAAAAAATTGCTCGTTACACAGCACATTAAAACGTCACAATAATGTCCATCCTAGTTGTTAGTATGGGATGGTTTATTAACCATTGTATATGGACTTTAAATTTAATTATAAAAAAAGATAGTTTATTCAAATAATAGCGTTACATGTAATAAAAAATGTTTGGTAGGAGATAAGAATGATACTGAATAAATAAACTACTACAAGGTTGTGGGCACTAATATGTTTTTTTAAATTTATATTAATAAAACAGTAATGGAATAAAAAACTCTATAATACTCTAGAAAATTGATAGCTACATAATAAAACTGTAAAAGAAGCTATTGAAAATAATGTTCCAGCAACGGTCATTTTTGAAGGACTCCACCAAGCATAATTTCTTTTATCTACTAATTTCTATTAAAATGTTAAGATTAAATTCATTTTTAAATTTTAAAAAATACTTTAATTTTTTTGAGTTTTTTCATCATAATGTTTCCTTCATTAATATTATTATAAATATGTTGTGTGTTAACAGACCAAAAAAAATTATTCTAAATAATCAAAAAATGATCATTAAAAAATAAATAAATACATAATTGGTGCTAGATTGGTATTGAGAAAGTTTTTCAATGTATAAATCTAATAATTCGTTTATATATTTGAAATGTTGACATATATTAGCATTTGATATTGCTATATCAACTAATCTATATATATTTAAATACATTAAGACGAAAAATTTGGTATATCATTATTTATGCTTATTATAGACAAAAATACGTGAGATTTTTAGAAAGTTTGGAGAACATACTACTATCCAATCCATTGAGTATGAGTTCATTTTTAGCTTTTACAATAAAATCAGCATCTTCTTGGTTAACTTTAAAACGCTTATAATAAAGCAATCATTAACAATGTTAATTGGAGAGAAAAATAAATAATAATGTTCAAAATATATTTCAAGTTTATATTCTTATATAATTAAAAAAAAACAAATTAAATTAAATACGAAATTATAAAAATAATATATTTTAAATTAATCTGTAAATTTTATGATTAAAAAATAGCTCCAACATAATACTTGAACAAGTTCATTTGAGGTTAATTTAAGAAAATTTTTAAAAGTAAGCTGTTTTTCCTACAATATAATTGTTATTGTAAAAAAAATAAATGTCGAATACACATACATTCAAAATAGGACACCATTTTTCACAATGGATTCCAAACAAAAAGTCATACAAAATATCTCCATGTTTATCCTCAATATTGTTAATATATTTTCTAGAAACAATTTTCAATAATAATAATCACTATAATTTGACTAATCTACTTGTAAAATATACAAAAATCAACTATATCACTAAATATTATGTAGAATGAATAAATATATAATTAATAGTAATTTATACGTAATAGTGTTGGTAACTTGATAGGATAAATTAAGTAAATTTTCAAGAAAAGATAGATGCTATATAAATACAATTAACAAATTATACCATTAGAGTGTTAAATACAACAGTATGTTGTTTTTTATCACATTTTTCATTAATCAACCAATTAATAAATGATTTATAATGATGAAATGTTGTTTCATTTGGTAGAAATAAATGTTGTAATTGATTTTCATATTTGTCAAAATAATTCAATAAAAATTGGATTATCTTTAAAGATTTATTCTCTATGGCATATGAAAAAATCTTAAACTAAAATAGACATATATGTCATTATTTATAACATTACATCATTTCCATTAGTATCTTTTACAAGCACAGATGCACCATTTTCAATAAGAGCATGAGCAATATGAAAATTTTCATTTTCTATTGCTATCATCATAGGAGTTTTCCCATAACTAATATAAATATATATCCATATATAGGTTAATAAAGCAGTAAGATTATGGTTATACTTATCTTGTAAGTTTAAATTAATATTATTATTGTATGAAACTAAGAGTTTAAATATTTTCAATGATTCAACATATTCATCATAGAAATCGTAGTTGGCACAAGCTAATGCACTCAAACAGCATATAGATGCTAAAAAATGTTAAAATATATATATATCAATATGAACATAATATACAATCATCTAAATCAATATTATATTTTAGACACAGATGGAATACTTGATATTTCTTAACAAAAAGTGAGAAACTTGCCATAGACCAACCAGTTGAGAATTTGTAATTAGGAAAAAGCTCTTAAATAAAGCAATAAATTTAACTTATTTATACTTTAATACATATAACATTAAAAATAATAAATACATTATATTACACATAGATAATTAATAAATCAAAAAAATCACATTATTTTTACACAAAACAAAATATTAGGTTATAAAATTGGAAAAAATGTAAAATACAACATTTCTTTCATAAACAATTATATTATAAATGCACATAATCATAAAAGAAATAAAATAATATTTTATACACATACATTGTATAATTTTAAAATATTATAATAAAAAAACATATTTCTTTTAAAAATGTTTAAATTTAGATAAAAATAATGATTTTAAAACTACCTCCATCATCAATTAATGATATAATCATATCAATATCTTCCATTAATATCATTCTTTTAATATTTTCTTCAGCAATAGAAATATTACCAAAGAACTTCTAATTAACACAATGATAAAAAATTAAATTACAATAATTTAATTAAAATATTACTTTATTAAATGTTTCTAAACATACAAAATAACTGCAACCTTGAATTTCGTCTAATTTATCTATTTTTATGCCATTTTGTTCCAATTTATCTCCATTTATTTTAGTACATGTATCATCATATATATGCTCTATTATAGTATCATTATTTGTCAAATATTTAAAACTGTCAAACTATAGTAAATAATTAGTATTATCAAGTCAATGATAACATTACTATACTTCAAAATCAGATTCTAATTCAGATTCAAATCCACCAGGAATAATCATTTTTTATATGATTATTCAAAGCACACAAAAAGGATTATCTATTTAATTTATATGGTAAAAAATACATGTATATGATGTATTTTTATTATTCATTTCAAAGTAAATTAGATTGAATTGAAATTACTTGACTTTTAGGATCTTTTAATGGTTATCATATAACCATCCAACAGTTGATTAAATAAAATTATCACGTGTGTTATTAATTACCGGCTTAAAATTAGGGTGCGTGCAAAGTCCTAGCGCAAGTATGAAAAAAAAACTTGATTTTATTTGACTCTTTTTATCAATATATTTATACTAAACATTTTTTTATCACTTAAAAAAATTTAAAATAAATCAAATTTTAATTTTTATTTCATCTAACCATTTTTAAACGTATTAAATCATAATTTTATCACTAATAATGAATTTGTCAAATTTTATAAAACAATTTTAATATTTTTCTATTTACCATTGTAGTTTTTGGAAAGCAATTGATTATATATAGATAATTAATAAAATAACTATATATAAATTATTTTTTTAACAGTATAACGTTTTATTTCTTTACATTAAAAAGTAATTTAAATAAATTGATTGATATTTTAAATTATTAATTGAATTATTAGTTAACTATCATAACATATTTTATTGTTGGTATGTTAGCTAGCTATACTATAATAATTGATAGTAAAATTCCATTTTATATGGCAAATAATATTGATATTATATTAAATGATTATTAATTGCTTTATTTTTAAAAAATTAGTGAATTATTTTGGATATAATTGACTTATATATATATAAAGAATATATTAAACTAAAAAAATATGATATATATATAATCTTCAATCATAGCAAAAACCATGTTACATTCTTTATAATAATATCATCCTTATATTATAATGTTCACTATATAAAAATAATTTAAAAAATGCTACCTATTTTAGAATAATGATGTTTCATTCTTTAAATATCTTATAAAGTCAATATGATATTAACTAAAATTTAATATTCTAATAAATCATAATATATAGGTGCCAATGTGATAAAATACTAATTATTATTATTACTAATATGTTGTAAACAAAGAAATTAGATCCTTCTACATGTTTTATCACTAATCAATCAGTAAATTTTAAACCTACAAAAATAATTATCAGCAATTTTGTATATAAATTACCCATAGGATAAGTATAATATATTTTATTACTCTACTATTAAAAATATAAATTTCACAACTTTATATGTTTAAAAAGTTGTTCAGTTACATATAGATCAAATTGTAATGCTAGAAAACATCGTAAATGGTCAACTGATTGATTACGTTGATGAACTAATTGATCTAACATGCAACAATCACTTTTTATTTTAGAAAACATTTGATTTTTTATATCATTTATGAAATATGCTTGTGTTTTGTCATTCATCACTAGATTTGATTAGACATACATTACGAAAAAGTATATGATCATTATACTTTTAATCTTTTCATTAACTAGTGATCTTAAAATACAATCAATTTCATGAAATATTGATGAATGAGTTGTTGTTTTGTAAGATGGATCACTGAAAGAATTATGTAAGATGCTACCTTTTTGACAAACTAATTCTAATTTTTCAATTAAATATTTTCTACATTTTTATTAATTAATTAGATAAATATGACTATAAAATATTCAAAAAAAATTATACATATCTATTTTATTCAAATTGTCACTATTTATTATAATAGTATTTGTTTCCCAGTTATTTTGAAGTGATGGGATTTCAAATATATTTTTTATTTGTAAAATGGTATCGTTTGAAACTATATGAATATTTTGGTGAGATGTTAGAGTTAATTTTCGTTTGATATTTCGTTCCAACATTAAATTTATGTCACATTCAATATATATTTGTATATATCCAATATTATCTATAGATATAAAAAAATGATATTTCTATATATTCTTTAATAGTTTACATTTTAAAGCCAATCTGTTGATCTTATATCTCATACTTTTATAATGGAATGTATCGTCAAGAAGTATAATAATTTTATCACATATAGTTTTATTATTAATAAATTCATATGATATAGATTTTGGAAATTTACATTGTATTATATCTGCAATTTTTTTCATTGATTCATATGTAAAACATGATAAATTAACAAATTTATCTATTAAACACTCCAAATTCTTAAAAATATTTTCACGAAATTTTTTATATAATCCATATTCATTATCTATATCAGATATTAGTCCTATTTCATCATCATAATGAACAACTATGCACAACGTTGTTTTTTGATGTAATTGGATGTAATTCTGTATATATTTACATAAATATGATTTACCAACTGCTGGACAACCACATACAACAGTTATACCAATTTTTGGATAGAATGTTGACATTTTAGACTGAGAACACTCAACCATCATGCCATAGCTAATTAGAATGCGCGCGCATATAACGAATTTGATTTTTTGGAATTGTAGTGTACAAAATAGACCATATTAATTTCATATACTCTAAAATTATATAAAATATGCATTTAAAATAAGTTTAATAATATTAAATATATGAAAACAAATAATCACTATACAGTAAATTGATCATCATATAATAGTTTAGACATAGATTTATAAAAAGTATAAATAAATGTAAAATATTTATTTATCTAGCTTTAATGATAAAAATATTGACATAAAATTATTCTCACTTTTAATGATATTAATATAACTCTTAGATATAGATTATTATGTATGTTTGAGTTAATGGAGAATATCTTTGTTTAGTAATCAATAACTTTTAGTTTATTTTGTTATACTAACATATTAGTATAATAAAATTAAGTTTATCTTTATTTTAATGTAAAAAAAAAATGAATTATTCAATCATATATATTAAGAGTTCCATGTTGACTAAATATCTACTAGTTAATGTAATTAAAAAATGTCACCATTATAAAATAACTATAAAACAATATTAAGTTTAAATTTCTGCTTAAATTAGTTTAAAAAACATAACTACACACTGTAATAAATAATAATATTGTTAAAATAATAGATACTTACAAATGTATAATAGAAATGTGAATATTCTAAAGATAGAAAATTGATAAATAATAAATTAAAAGTTATTTTTAATAGTGTTAACATTAAAAAATAACGATAATCGTATGAACTATAAAATAAATAGCATTTAAACTTTTCTAATTACAAATTTGAATCTCATACAAATCATTTAAATATTGATATAGAAAATTTATCAAGTTTATAGATTTTTTAATAATAATTTAACTAATCCATGCAATAAATGAATTCATAAATGAACAAATTAGTCAAACAATAACTCACATCAAAGGTCCAATGCAATTAAGATATATGCGCGCGCACTATCAAACAAATAAACGTCATTATAGCAAAGATTATTCTTTCAGCATTTCATATATGAATGGATAAAATATATACAATTTAAAAACATGGCTGATAGTCATTCATAAACTATAAAATATTTCATTGTTCAAGTAATGTTATTAATTGTTATTTCAACAAGTAATGAATAAATTATGGTATATTATTATTAATAAAAATTATTTATATTCATGTAGATACTTTTTTTTATTAAATATGTATTTTGGTGCTCAATAATACATAACATGATTAAAATATATGACTGCGCATAATTCTTATTATGATGTATGATTGTAGTTTAGTTTACACAATATTAATGATATTTGTGTATATCTAAAAGTTTTACCTAATATAACAAGTTTTTATACATTGGATGACTAGGATAGGAAGCTAATTTCATATGAACTTACATGTCTGATAGCCTAAATCATATAAATGGCCAAGTATCATATTATCATTTTACTTATCACAAATATTTTAAATGTATATAAACTTTTATACTAATAAAACTATATTTTTAACAAATAATAATAAAATTTAATAATAATCTTTATGAATGATAAGCTATTTTTTATAAGTAAATAATTCATTTAAAAAAATAAATTACATTGGCTTATTTTGTTATTTTAACAGAACATTTTTCAATGTATTATTATATATAGATAACATTCTTATATTAGTATAATTTTATTTAAAAAAACAATCAAAGCTTGTTATTTTATTGTTTAATTATAATTTTTAGCTGATGAATATCAACAATAAAATGAATACCTTTTTAAAAACTAAAAACAGGTTAATATAATTTATAATAATGTGTTTAAGTTAAGTGTTACACATGTAATACTACATACACTAGACCAAAACCTATCTCACATTATTATTACTATTGTCATTAGTATATCTTATAATTAAGTTTTTTTACAATTAAAATAAAATTTATCATAAATATAAACCAAATAAACTCATAAAAAATATGTTTAATAGAATATTTACTTTACTGGATATTTAATTCGATGGATGATGAATGTACCTACTTTATGTATTAAAATGTCACGTGATCATGCCTAATGTCAATTCGTAGGAAATCATAAAAATAAAACAATCATTAGATAGTTAACAATGTACCTAGAAAATTATTATTACATTTTAAATTTTAGCAATTATAGCCACTTAAATATATGAATGTTGTCTTAAATTATAAGAATATATAGTTTTTTATATGAATTTTTTGAAATATATAACTTTAAATGATTTAATTAGTTAAATAGAATAAGTATAGAGTTATGTAAAGTGAGTTACCACTCTAAGAACATTCGTGATAATTCAAGAGTTACGCATGCGCATCCATAGATAGAAATTAATTTTATATTGAATAGAAGATCATAGTATAGTACAAAGTATCTTAAAAAATGATATATTTAAGAAAATTTTATTTTATATTATTATGGAAGATATTGGAAGCAATATTTGTGTATAAAGCCACAAGTAGGGCCTATTACTGAACCAAAAGACATCAATAGAAGCATATACAAGACAATTATTCTTGTTATTATAAAAGAAAGTAATAATATTATAATGGATAGGTTACATATAATATATATATAAATTAGGAATTTTATTTTTAAGGTTTTTTTTATAAAATTGTTATTAACTACATTCTTATCAAATTATATCTATTATTGTTTTTGATATTATGCCATATCAAAAAAATGCTCCAAATCAATTAGATTCGATAGATGTTGATATACAAAAACATCATTCTACTTCATCATCTATTTATTCAACAAAAAAAGTGTTCTATTATAATGAGTTATTAAAAATTAATAAAAATACACCAAGATCACAATATAGATTTGTTAAAACACGCCATAATACACAGAATTGTGGCAGTGTATGTGAATATAATGGTGAAAACACATGTAATCCATCAAGTAGCTTTGATAGTGAATCACCTCATACTACTGAAACTCAACAAAATTTAATCCTTTGTGAAAATATAAATAAACAACAACCAACTGTTACATGTTCAGAGGTTGATGATATTAGCAACAGACCAGTAGTTAATTTTCTATTAGATGAACAAATATCTGAAGATAAACCCACTAAAATGTATTCCATATCAAAACTATCTACTAATACTGATATGTATCATACTGCACAATCTATACCATTACTTCAATGTAATCTACCATGTTGTAATATAGATGAAATGGTTAAAGAAGCTGATTATGCTATATCTCTTGGTATTCTTCCTCAACGAATACATCAAGGTAGTAGTGGAAGTTATTTTGTTAAAAATAGTGAACAACAAGTAATAGCTGTATTTAAACCAAAAAATGAAGAACCTTATGGACATTTAAATCCAAAATGGTTAAAATGGATGCATAAAACATGCCTTCCATGTTGTTTTGGACGAAGTTGTATTTTACCTAATCAAGGCTATTTATCAGAAGTTGCAGCTAGTGTAGTTGATAATTATTTAGGTATAAATATTGTACCAAAAACTACACTTGCATGGTTATCAAGTCCAACATTTAATTATGGTCGTATTGATCGTTCCAATTTAAAAGCTAAGCGTCTACTTACTAAAAGTATGCCTAGTTCTGTATGCAAAAAATTTCGTTGTGAATTACCACCTAAAGTTGGTTCATTTCAACTTTTTGTTCATGGTTATTCTACTTCCAATGAATTTTTAAGTAAAATTAATAGTGAATCGTTTTATGAATCTAATTTGGGATTAATATTTTTGGAACAATTTCAAAAAATGACTGTATTTGATTATTTTATTCGTAATACTGATCGCGGTAATGATAATTGGCTTATCAAATGTAAAGATAATATTTGTATGGATTCTCCTAATTTTTGGGAACGTATTAGACATTCAAGTGATGATAATAATAATAATAATACTGAAGAATTGATTTCATTAGTTGCTATTGATAATGGTTTAGCATTTCCTTTCAAACATCCTGATTCATGGAGATCATATCCATTCCTTTGGGCTTGGTTACCATGTGCTAAATTTCCTTATTTGGATTCAATTAAAACTTTTTTTCTTCCTAAACTCACATCATTAGATGCTATTGATGATCTTATATGCAGATTGCATGCACTTTTTAGTATAGATAAAGGTTTCAGTGAAGAACGTTTTGAAGACCAAATTTCTGTAATGAAAGGTCAAATCTATAATATTTGTAATGCTTTTCGTAATAATATGTCTCCTTTTGATATGGTTAAACAAAATCCTATTTATATTCGTTCTCAAGAAGCATGGGATGTGTCAGTAGTATCTGAAGAAAATGTACACAAAAAAACACCACTATTTTCATGCTTTTAATTTTAATTATAATTTTGTTTTTAGTATTTCTTAACTACTCTATGCTCTATTATATTACATACATATGTATTAATTCAACATTTTAATGAAATTTTACTAGGCAATAATAAAAATTTCTTTTAAAATAACATTGTTTATTAATTTTTTGGTAAAATCTACATAATTTATCTAGAATTTTATCACAAATGTGTTAGATATTCAAACAAACACATCTATATTGCTTGTTCTGCTTGTAACTTTTAAAGTTCTCTATCAATTCTTGTTATTTATCTTTTTTGAACAAATATGTTATTAATCTATGCTTTATGGCATATTTTATGCTTATTTATAAGTTAAAAATGATACCCAACAATATATCATCATGCTCTAAAGCTTGATAAATGATTTTTTATTGGAAATAAATTTTAATTTTTACAGTTAGAGCTCTACTTTATTTCTATAATTTAAAATAAATGATTCATTTTTTCATTCATTATAAACATGATCGACAGACCCCATGTATGTTTCAAAGTAGTAAGCGAGTAGTAGAGCTATTACCAAGTATATTCTATCACAATTCATGTATGAAATACCATCAAAAATGGGCAAAAAAATTAATAGTATAATAATTTTTAAAAGGGAATAATAACCATATTATGAACACAATAATCGTAATAAATTTAATTTAGATTATTATTATTTCATTGACAAAATATATAATTAAGCAGTTTAACAAATAAAAAAAATAGTATTTTTACAGGAAATAACTAAAACAGTACTTGAAATATGCATATACACAAATTTTATAAAGATTAATAAAGAAATACATGTTTATGTGGCTTGAATTTTACTTTTAACGATGGAGATCTCACGATCTGATACACAACATAAATCAGCTAATATTAAAAAATAATGTAACTTCTAAATAAAATTTAATGAGTTTATACTCAAAATTGCGTAAAAAAACTTACATGTTCAATGCTATCTGTGCACAAAAGTTTAAGAATCACATTTTTAGTGTATCTAATCAATTGAAAATTAAATATTCAAATAACCATACTAAGATTACTGTAATCTAATAACTAGAGATTTAGTTAATTCAAAAATGGACTGGTTTTTTTCATTTTCATTCAAAAAATGGCCAAATTCTTGTAAAAGATGTGTTTTTTCTTCATCATATGCCAGGTTTTTATTCTTTAAATAAATAAATAAATTAAGCAATACAATTTTAAGTTAATATTTTTCGGACCTTTTCATCAGTAAGATCATATTCTAGTTGTTTGTTTCGGGATGTTAGTGTTGTAATTTTTTCACGAAGACTATCGACTATTTCACTTAGTGTATAGTTTTGTTGATAACTTTCATCTAATTTTTTCTGTAAATTATTCATATCATGTAACTATAAAATTTTAATCATATGGATAAATTATTTTATAATCAAATATATAATACATATGTTTTATTATGATAGTCATTATCATGAGTTTGTTTAATAAGTTGTTTGTTAATCTCTTTAACTTTATGATATTTAAGATTTAGTTTACTAATCTATAATATAAAACACTAATTAAAATCTAAACATAAATATTGAATTTACAGATGAATTGTATTTGGTAGCTGTATCTGTATGTGTTTTATTTAATTTATCAATTCTTTATTAAATAAATATAAAATAGTATTTGCTATTTTAACAAACATCAATTACTCCATATATAATTCATTAATTCGATTATTCAATTCACTTATTTCAATATTTTTTTCTTCTATTTGTTTTTTATGCTATTTTAAAATAGATATGAACACATAAATCAATCATTTAAAATGTTATGCATACTTGATACTTTATTCGATTAACAGTATTATTATCAATATAATTTTTATTTATGGATTCAGCCTAGAATTTATTTTATTACATTCTTATTAATATGATTGAAAATTAATTATATTACATTTTTTAACTTTTCTTCTAATAATTCAATATATTCTATCATACGATTATTATTATCAGTCATTTTTTCGAGTTTAGATTCAACTCCTTCATTTTTCAATTTCATTTTTTCTCCATGTTTTATAAATGAATATAGTTCATTTTCCAATTGTTCAATTTGTGAATATTGATCATTAAACTTATTTTCAACATTTTCAAGTCTATTCTATTAAAAATGTTATTTATATATTAGCTCATATTAATATACCATAATAAATCTAGTTTTTTCAATAAGTAAAGTCTTTTCTGTCTATATTCATGTGAAAATTAGATAGATTTTAAATTGATAAAAATATCATTGTTTTTATTTTATTTAAAAAATAATAAATTATGCAACTATACGCTTTTATTAATTTTATAAATGAATTCATATGAAAAGACAATAATATAGTTTACCACCTATTCTACTAATATATTTAATCAACACTATATACTGTAACATATAACAATGTGAATAATATTTTATAGTTAAATAACATCTTACTTTACCATTGGTATGGCAATCATCATGTATTGCTTTATCATTATTGGATAAATTCTAGTATATAGATGGATTGAATACAATATGATAAAGTATAATTATACAGTAGAGTTGGCAGGAATAGTTTCTTTAGTTATGTTAAAACTTTCATTCAAATTATTGGAACATTTTTCTAATGAAATAATATGTAAACTATATAATAAATATAAATAACCTTCACATGATTGATCATTTAAATCAAGGCTAGATGAACAGCTTATATTTGTACTATCAATGGAAGAGTGGCATTTTGGATTAAACCATTTATTTTCTTCATTGTTGTTTTTAGTAGTTAGTGAATGAATAGAATTTGATGAAAGTTGGTATATGTTGGCAATAGGAGCTCCCCATTGTAATCTTTTAGTTGGTTGTGAATTTGTCATATTGTTTTGAAAATTGGTCTTTATACTATTTAAAGATAAATTTGTTACCAACTCTTTAGTATCATTGTCAGTATTGTGATGTTGTGTTGAAAGTGAGTTATTATCTAATTCATATAAATGGCAACTATTTGATGAATTATCGTCAGAAATATTATTTAATTGGGAAGCCAATTTTTTTTTCAAACTATGAAACATAATTATTTTATAATCGATTTTAATACTCCAACAATATAAGGATCTGTCACAAGAGTCTATTCATGGAATAGTGTTAATAAATAGCTAATAGCTGTTAAAATACTCTTATAAGATGTATGAAATTTCATTTATTACTAATGATAAATTTAATATACTTTGTTTTTCTTATTAATGGATATATTGGATCGTTTTGTAAATTATTACTCAAATTGTGGGCTAAAAACTGTAAATCGTATATAATCGTTTTGTTTAGTGTTAGAATCAGGTAATATTGGAATTAATAATGCGTTGGATTCAAATTTGGAGAACTAAACATTTAAAAAAACTACACATAAAAAAACTACATTAATTATTGTATCAAAGTGAAAAAATACATAAAAAAATTTACATTTCTTTGGTATATTCAGTAGAACACCACATTATAGACTATACAGTGAATTCTATATATTTTAAATTTTTATTATATAGCATTAAAAACTAAAAAAATATATTTTTGAATAGAATACAACTATATATAGCAAAAATTAGCCAACACTTTGTATAAACAGTTATGTATAAAATAGTACGCGTTAACGCCAAAAACATAACTATTACCACATTCCGATACACACCGACTACTAGTCGAACACATGGTTTGTGCTCATTTTGATGATATATGGTGTATAACCAATATACTATTGATTGATCAAATTCAAAGTATTATTTTATATATATTATTTCAAATATAATTAATATTTTTAAAAAAAAATATATGTTGAATTTATAATGGTTTAAACATGAACATTTAAAAATTCTATTATATTCTTTTAATCAGTTTTTTATTCAATAAATTTCAAATCTAATTGTAGCTAAATATAAAATTATTTCATTAATATACGTTGCTCTATTGTGATCTGTGTTTTTAATGTCGTAATTTAATATAAATCATTTTTATTTGCTTTAATATGATAAATTATTATATACAGTTGATCATTTAACATGTTATTTCTAATTAAATAATACTAGTATATTAGATAATATATTTTTATGTTATAACAAAAGGAAAACACTTATTATAATGGAAATGATGAATATCAAATTGAATATTATATTACCACCAATGTTCATACAAAATATAGTTTGTAAAAATTTGTATCGATTTAAATTTAACTCTATAAAAAGATGAAAAAGTAAATATTATTATTATAATTTATTTTGAATAGAAAATATCAGAAAATATTGCATATATAGGGAAAAATACGATCATTAATTGATTTACATAGCACTAAAATTGGGTAGTATCTGCGTATACATAATAAAACATTCAAAAAATAATCAGAATCATGATAATTAGAAAATAAAATGCTATTTAATGTATTTTAACGTATGACTTTACCTTGAGAAGTGTAAAATTTTTTAAGATTTTGAAATTTAGGGGGATGAGGAATAATTTTAAGTGGAGGCCAATTGAAACGTTTATAAAATGATGATTCCATAAGTCCTCTAATATCTACATATGAAGGAAATATCATGGATGGATCAGAATTATTATTGGAAGTTTTATTTTTTGTGTCTGCTATATTACTGGAACCTTTTATTGGAGTTTCTGGAATAGAAATGGGAGACTCTATATTAAACAATTTGATTACATTGATTTAAGTGAGAAGAATTGACCTTTTTTCTGAGGAATTTGTGGAGGTATTTTATTTTGTGGAATAGAATTTGTTAAATTATTGTGACCAGCAGCTATATCAAACAAAAAATAAGCATCCATTTTAATATTTATTAATTATGTAATATAGGTATTCATATAACATGTTACCTATTCTATTGGGACGTGGTGGAGGTTGACCTATTTTGTTGGCAGATTCATTACTTACTGATTGATTAGACATTAACGAACTTCTTGAAGAAAAATCATTTGAATTACCTTCATATTATTAATGTAATAATATAGTATAGCAGTAGATTGTGTTTTATTACATGTTTTTTTAGGCGTGGGAGGAGCAGAAAGTTTATTTGTTGATGAAATACTAGATTTTGAACATATTGACGATTTATTTAAAGGTATAGGTGGAGGAGCTCCTCTATTTGAATGTATTGATTGAGACACATTTTTTGTAGGTGTAGGTGGTGCTCCTCGACTGGAAGTGGATGGACTAGTTTTTGGTAATACTGGAGGTGGACCTCTATTTTTTAGACCTGTTAATGCTAATGGATTATTATTGCTTGCTATATTAGTATTTCGTGGAACTGTAGGTGGTGGACCTTTATTTGATATAGACGGATTGGATCTTGGTATTGATGGTGGTGGTCCTTTGGGTATGGGTGGTGGTGGTCCACGTTTTTTATCATTTTTAATTGAATTTTCCTTTGAAACTAAAAAAATTTTTTTTACTAAGATTAAATATATACTATTAAATAATTGGTTGTTAAAATAAACAAATAGATTATATCTAATCACATTTGTTTGGTAATATTTACATTCTATATGAACATAATATTATAATTTAAACAATAAAACACTTCGACGGTATCAATTAATTTAAGATACCTGTATCAGTTTCAATGGAATCATTTCGAGGTGGTGGAGGTGGTGGAGGTCCGCCAGACCCACCTGAATTTGGTGGTGGTGGTCTAATCAATCAATTTTAATTATCTATTAATATAACGTATAATAGATACCCTTTTCTCATTGATATATCTATAATTAAAAATTTACTATGTCCAGTATTTTACTAAATTATGGAATGGATTTTAATGTATTTATTGTCTTGAACTTATAATATCTATATACATATCAAAAGAATTTTTTGTCATTTTATATCTATAAAAATATTATTATTTATACATAAAATCACTTTATTTCGATCAGTGGTCTATAAAACACGTAAAATTAACACCTATTACAATATATGTGCGAGGATTCACTAATAACCGGATTTATCTAGCTAATCGGATCTTACTAGGATAAGTTGTTACTATTTACACCACCCAAAACTATTTATCATTAAAATTAGCACATAAGTTTATACTATTTAAAATTAATTTTTTTTAAGAAATAAAAGATAACAAAATTTAGGCGCATGTCAAAAAAAAGGTAATGAAATGGATAATACTATGTTACTATTTTTATAGCTTTATATAAAAATTTTTATTGAATATTACTTATATATATAAAATTAATAGATATCATACAAAGAAAACAGCCAATTATTACAAAATGTACCTTAATGGTATCTTTTAATGCGCATGCGTTCTAAATGATATAATAAAATCGTTCGTATTCGTCTTTGACGGTAATATCTTTTAAAATTGGTTTGTTTTGCTTTTAAGAAAGCGATTTCAAGATATTTTAGTATCTTATGATTGGTATTGATATAAATTATATTTTTAGTGGATTGATAATGGATGGTTTATTTTTTTAATCAAAACTCCATAAAAATATGCATATATCCATAAAAATGTATGATTAGTTATATAAATAAAAACATGGCGTATAAATAAACATGAAGATTTAAGTTAAGCTAATTTTTAATTTATCTAATATATTTCCCATTTAATACAGTTATTACAATACTGTATTAGAATATAATGATAACACATTTTTAGTTATAAAATTAAGTTTATGAAAATTAATTTATTTATTTTTTATTGATAATTATTGATATGTATAAGAACATATTACGATAAAGCGTAAATTATATCAATGTTTATTCTCTGTTACTAGTAATAGCATTTGATTAAAGTTTTAGATAGGTTATTTCATAGTATCCTTGTTAAGAACAATTTTTTTTGAAAGAAACACTCTTTACGTGTAATATTATCGAAATATTTATCAATATAGTGTGTATATGTAATCTCAGCTAATATAAGCAACAAATGATTGTCATAAAAGAGTTTAATAATTTTCACATACTAACGATATTAAAATATTATCAATATATTGTCGTTAAGATATGATTTATTTCAATATAAATTATAACCAAATAAAGTAGGATAAATATATTTATTGTTTTAGTAGTATTTAATAGCATTAATTTGTCTAGGTTCATGATGTTACACATGAATAACAATAGTACAATTATTGTCTTTTAAAAAACATTTATAATGACTATATCTATACTAAATGCTTAGAACAAATAAAAATAAAGTATATTTAATGAAAATTTACTTTTTTATTCATATTTTTTACCTGGTAGAAATGAAAGTATAATAATTTACATTAATATTAAATTATATAGATATATTAAACGATAAAGTAGTTATTAAAGAGACCATTTTAATGATGTTTGTATGAATTATTGCATTTTATAAGAAATTATATATTTTTTAAGAATATGTTACTATTATACTATAGTTTAATAATTAAATATATTTTATGGCATGTATTTATGTTAGAATTTAAAATAAAACTATAATTTGCCATTATCGTATGTTAAATTTATCATATTATTAAATTCATGATTTATAATTATAAAGAGCTGTTTTTTTTTGTTTATTAAAGTTTTAAAATTATATAAATATTCTTTTTAATAATATCAATAAACTTTACATTACATTTAATCCAACAAAAATCATGTTTATTATGTAGTTATACTCTTGATACCATATGATTGGTTTGTTCTTATACTATTAAATTATTTTTTGGACAATATAATGTGTATATATATTTTTATTATAGTGTTTTAATAAAAAATTCACTATGTATTCGATATTTGGCATTGAATTGTCGTTGTCATGTATCTCTAAGATAATATGCGTGCGCATCTGCATTGTTGAAAAATGAACATGGATAGTGAAAAAAGCGATTTCCAAGGTATTAAATATTTAAATAATGCTTATAAATTGTATTATATTGAAAATTTTTTATTAATATTAGATAATATTGAATAATATAACATTATAAATGTTTAGACCAGATATATCAGCTGTAAAGAGTTTATTGTTAATTTTTTTTTAATAATCTATACGTAAAAAAACATTTTCTAACATCATTTAGCTTAAAATAATTAAGTATATGTTAAAATTGTTTTATATTTAGGTGGGAAGTGGATCTTAATAGCATTAGCACTATAGCGAAGATAATAAATGAATTATTCATTCATTTTAAAGTAATTTTTTGTTATAAATGAAGCAAAAAATTAAATTTTATTATAAAATGGTACGAAATAATTTATAACTAATAATTTTTCTAAATTGATAAGTATAATTTTCTAATTTTGATTTAATCATATCAACTGCATATAATTTTATGGGTTGACTTTATAGTTGTTCTCATTTATACAATCATAATTGAGACATATTGTCGATAATTATTCTATAAATTGAAAAAAATAACATTTATAAAGTTATTTTTTATTTGGTTGATACTTTCCACTACAATATGTTACCTACAAGTTAAATCTTGTACTATTATATATAAAAATTCGTCTTAAAATCACATATAATTGATTAGTTTAAAAAATTACAAGATGATATACACGGATATACTTGTAGTTTAGTTTAGTTATTTTATTAATGCTAAATTTATAAAAAAAATAATAATCAATCAACTATTATGGCCAAATAGAATAAACATTTTAATAAGTTATATAAATATTTGTATTAGACTATTTTTAAGTTTTTATCTATTAACATATTTATAATTATCATATATCTTTAAAATAATACGGAATGAAGGTATATTTACAGTTTTAGATTTAATTTTTATTAGATAATTAATATAGAGATGTTTTTTTATTATTGACAATTTTATTTAATTAATATTAACTTATTATCTGCGATTGTAATCGAATTAAAGTATTGATTTTAGACATAACTAATAAAAATAGAGCCAAAAAAATCTTAGTTTTAGTTATTAAAATAATTGAATCTAATATAAAAGGATATTTATAATGTTAGTATATTAAGAAGAACAGAAAAAATATGTACCCCCATGTTAATGCGTAGTTTTTTAGAAGATCAAGTTGGTTTAATGACTGGTAGATGATATATATAAATTTTGATAATTGCTACTATTCATTTAGCTACCTCTACGCTTCCTA
>JRUX01001386.1:0-10461 GCA_001407235.2 Kudoa iwatai
ATTGAATAAAATTTCTAATAAAAAAAGACTATTACACAATAATAATTTATAAAAATGTGCAATTATATATAGATAATAAATAAAAAGCTTAAAGATATAACTAAATACATAAAAATAAACTCGAATAATATTTCTATTTAACATGATACTTTCAACAAAAATCTATTAGATTAAAATTACTTTATTTGATCAAAACAAGATTAAAAAATCAAATATGATTTTAAAAAATAAAGTATAGAAATTGTAATAATTATTAAAATTAAATTAAAAATTATATAAAAATAGCAATATTTACAGAAAAATTATAAAAATTATTAAATAGATTAAAAAAAAATTATGTTACACATATAATAACCTCAATTGATAGATATCAGATAAATTTTATGTCATTATCAAACAGTATTAATAATTTTTAATGAAAAAAAATACTAATGATAATGATGATAATAATCATAAAAATGAAGATGATAATTATTCTTTAAAATGGATTATTGTGTATTCTATTATGGTTAGTTCATGCAACTTAAACCATGGCTATGCATTAAGTTATACTTCTTCTGTAAATATTGCATTAGTTGATAGTAACATAATTAGTGAAAACAATTCAAAATATTATTCAGTAATACAATAAACATCTAAACTTTCATTTTATATTAAATTATCTCTATATAGAGTATGATCATGTCAGGAGCATTAGTAGGTAGCCTTATATGTGGTTTTATCATAATGAATAAATATGGTAGAAAATTAACTCTTTTTGTTGGAGCAATTTTTTTCTTTTTTGGCTATTTTATATCACTATTAGTATTTATACCTAGTATAATTGGAATAAAAGCTATTACAATTATCCTGTTACTTTTTGGTAGAATTTTTATTGGTTTAGGTTGTGGTATTACTTCTGTGTGTACTAATGTATTTTATTGATTATTTAAAGAGTGATATTAATTCTACCGTTGTACATTATTATTAGGCATATCAAAAAGAGATTACAATTGAAAGTATAAGATCATATTTGACACCATTACCTTCTATAATGTGTAATATTGGCATAAGTATAGTGTATTTCTTTTCATATGGATTTTTTATAATGGATATAGCATTATTAAAAGATTACCTTAAAAGTAAATTACATTTGTTTATTAAATGATATACTTTATTAAATTAAGAAAATAATAATAAAATGGATGGATTTATTTTTAAAAATGTTTTATTATGGCTACATTTAATTGGATTGTTATTCTCTATTATACAAATCGTTATTTCATACTTTTTACCTGAAAGTCCAATTTGGAAACAATTAAAATTTAAAGATAAAAAATCAATAAATGACAAAATGAAACGATTTGCAAGACGTGTCTATTGTAATTCTGCTATTGGTGATCAATTTCTAATACATCAAGAAAATGATGCAAAAACAAGTATCATATCAATATATTTTTCTGCATACATCAATTATTAAACATAGTTAACGATATAATTTAGCCATTAAAAGTTCTATAAAATTGTTAGGAAGAAAAGAAAATATAAAAAAAGTTCTCACTGCCTTTCTAATTATGGCATTTTCAAATTTAGTAGGAATATTCGCTTTTCTTTTTAACCTAAATGATATTTTTCAAAATGCATATTCAAGTTCAATTATTTAAATATATTTATGATAAAATAATAGTTTTTTAGTTAATCATTCTAATATATATGCCATCTGTGATATATACATAAAATCTAGCTTTAATACTGTTATTGTAGGATTGAGTGCTTTATTTGCTGGATTTCTTTGTTTTCTTGTGATGAAATATGCTGGAAGAAAATCTATTGGTGTTATTGGTTCATTATTATTGTTTATTCCACTAACTCTACTTGGATTACATTTTCAGTATCATTATTTCTTTTTATAAACTAATAATCTAGATTATTATTATACATTTAATAGTTTTAAATGGAAAAATAATTGGTTACCAGTATTTTGTGTTGTATTATATTTTACTACTTATGGACTATCATGGAGTCATCTAACATGGGTTATTAGTACAGAAATATCATCTAGTGAAACAGCTGATATTATTATTGGAATTGCTTCCATATCTAATATTATAACATCATTTATCTTATCCATTTCACATTATCCTTTATCAAAACTGATTGGTTTGTCTGGAACTTTTTGGTTTTATGCTACTAATTGTATTATATCAGCCATTTTCGTATTATTTTTCATACCTGAAACTAAAAATAAATCTCAAGAAGCTATTGAAAGTCACTACAAATCAAATAAAATATTAGTACTTTCTTTTAAATAAAAGTAGAAATTTTACCATTTTATTATCTTAATCATTTCGATGATATCTCTGTTTACATAGTAGACTTTTTAATATTGCATATAGTGTAAACATTTTCAATATCATATAAAAATTAATGAAAATTATATTTTTTATTATTTTGTAAATTATTCTTTGAATGCGGAATAAATTTTTAACTAGGATTATTTTATTAATAATCTAATTAATATTTTATTATTGGAATAAAAATGAGTTGTTGTATTATGCTGTTATTTATCAAGTTTTTATATTATTCTTAAGACAAAAAAAACTTAAATAAAAATAACCAATTCTTTTATTAATTTTTAAATATAAAATTTGACTGTTTCTAGCGAATAAGAACCTTCAAATATCAATTAATTAGTTCATTTTGAATAAAAAAAGTATTTAAAACGATATCATACAATTTAAATAATTTATTATGGCTGTAAATCAGTTAATTTGTCATTTTTATCTTAAAATACATGTTAAATATAAATAAACATCTACATGTTTACCATTGTAACCATTATGATTAATAAATTGATAAAATGGCAAATCAATAGTTATCATTTTCCCACTTGAATATTGCTAGATACATAAAAATAAATTTAACTTTTTCATAACACACACGCTTAAAATAGTAAATTTACAAACTAAAAACTTATAACCATATCATATTTTAATAAATTCATCTTAATATTAATATAAAAACTATTATAATCCTATTTATTAAGTAAAAATTGTTTTTTAAAAGTATTTTACATGAAAAAAATATGTTTTCAGTTCTAAAAATATGAATACATTAATTTTAGTTATACTAAAAAACTAAAATATAATTCAATTTTAAGATGCAATTTTTTACTTATTTCGTTCTTAGTTCACTGTAGTATATAAAAAGAGTATTATGATAAATTTTGTATGCTTTTAAAGCTTTTTATATATTCATTACACAGTATAAATATAAAATTTTGAGTCGAAACTTTATTTTTACCATTTCATTTTAAAATAACATCAAAAATATTCCATTTTCATGAATAAATACCAATTTTTATAAAAATAATATTTACTTTTAATTTTGAGAATTTTATGTCAAAAAAAAATAAAAATATGAACCAACTACACAAAAATATATTTAAATTAATTAGGTAGTCATGTTTTAAAACTTTATTATTAAACAAGTAATATGATTGATTTTTATATATAAATACTATAAATTAGATTTCTTAAAGTATGGATAAAATAACTAGTATCAATAGAAATTATTATCAAAAATGTATACATTAGAGTTAGTTATCATCCATAATGATATAAAATAAAAAAAATAAAATATTCATTCAAGAATATTGCAACATGTTATAGGATATCTCTGTAAGAAATGTAAAAAGAGAATAAATTAACAAAAAAAAGATTACTTTGATTGATTGAGATAGAACTGAGTGATAATTCTATTGTCTTTAGAATCATCAGCAACTTGATTAGCTTCATCAAGTAAAGCTTCCACTCTTTCCATTAAAATTAACTAAATAATTTATGTCTTATATATAAAAAAAGGAATCAAAATATACTGTTGCCGATTTATGAATAATACGAGCTTGAATCTTTGAAAGATTTTCAATATCTTCACAAAGTTTTTTAGGATTCGAATTGGCTACATCAAATATAGTTTTATATCCCTTGGCATAAAGTTGTTTAGCACGATTCTAGCATTTATAGTGGCTTATTTTAGAAAATATTAGTAAAAAAATTACTAATTTAACACGAGGTATGGTCATTAATTCTAAAAATTCACACATAGATAGTGATACAAGTTTTTCTACCATACCATTAATTAATAGATGAATAGACCAATATTTTGGAATTTCCTTATAATAACTGATTATTAAAATATGCCTATAATAAAACATTTATACTTTAGTTAAACGAACAATCATAGAACCAAAGGAAATTGTTGAAGAAAGTAATTGATTTATGTAGGCACCATTTGTATTAAATGTAATGGATATTTCAAACACACTTTTTCCTTGCATTAACTGTTGAATGATAAATACATTTGAAAGTGATCGCAAGACATTTGGTGAAAGATCATTCTAATGGAAATAATACAATAATACAAATAATATTAAATTTCATTTAAAAAATTATAATAAGTACTACACATAAGTATTTACATTGTTACTATTTATACTTGTCATTCTAGAATAGATATATTGTCTAGTAAATCCTAACAATTTTAAACTATTCTGTTCAAATTCATTTAACTTTGAAAAAATCTTTTCCAATTCCAATGGATCATTAATAAGAAAATTCATGTCAGGATCCATACATAAATAAACTAGATAAAGATCTGATTCAAGATTAAGTTGTTTTCTAGCATTATCAATATTTTCTAATACATATGGTAGAATTTTGAGAGAAATACCACCTATTTCAAGTATTATTATATAAAATTAATCATATGATATGTTGATACTTTGATAGACACCATTACCAATATTAGTTGTTTTTAAACAACAACTACCATCAAAACGAATACATGAAATTAAAAATTGTTCATTTAACAATTTTTTAACACATTTTTTAATCTTTTCCATAAAATTATCAAGTTCTACAATTTTATTCTCATTAATAAGATGTAAATAGTGCAATGTATATTGATAAAAATTATTAATATCCATTTCACATTCACAAATCTAAATTTTAATTTAAAAAAACAAGTTTTAAAGTAATCAAATAATAAACTTTTGATCCAACTAATCCAATTATGTCAGATGACAAATGATCATCATCAATTTGACCAAGATAGCTCATATTAAGATTGGATAAAGAAAAAATAGACGTCAACTATATTAATTAATTAAAAAGATTTAAGAATATATATTTTACATGTTTACTATTTGATCTATCTACAATAATAAAACTTTCTCCCATATTATCAATACCAGCACGACCAGCTCTTCCAATCATTTGTCTATAGCTGACATTTGATAGAATAGTATTGGCTACAAATGGACACCTTAAAATTACACGTCTTGCAGGCATATTAACACCAGCAGCCAATGTTGATGTACAGCAAATCACATTTAATATTCCATTTAAATATGCTTCTTCAATTAGATGTCGTTCAACTTCAGTCAATCCACTATGATGATATGCAACTCCATAAAGTATTGTTCTTTTTAATATGGAACATATACCTCCATTAGTATTTTTAATAGTTTTTATTAAATTTATTCTATCTACATGATTTTTTTCATTAAATATATTGCCAGTATCACTAAATATTTATGAAGCATACAAAAAAAAACAAGTTGTAATAGCTATACATATATGAAATAGCAGTTGCAATGTGATTGGCTATAGTTTGTGTGTTATTTTTACTAGGACAAAATACAAGACAAGAATATTGTGGAATAATTTCACTAACCAATGTAAATAATCCCAAAAGTTCTGTATTCCATTTTAGCTAATTTATATTAATAACTATAATATGGAATAGACATATTTACTTTATCTATAATTTTTTGATCAAATTTATAAAAATTTAAATTTCTAACATATTCAAGGGTTTCATTCCATGATTTATCACCAAGACTATCTACTTTATAAATTTTTCCATCATTTACAATATATTCATTCAATTTTATCTTAAAAAAAATATTATAATTTATTTATTAAATTTAAGAAGATATATTGATCAATGTGTATTTATATGTATCATATTCAAATAATTACTGGCCGATATTTACAATCAAAGTAATCAGCTTTTAAAAATTTTAAAAGGCAATCATTATTATGTGGAAGTGTTGCACTCATTCCAATAATTGTTGTATTTTCTACAATATTTTTAAATATTATTAAAATTTCCATTTAACACTACTATATAGTGTAGAATACTATAACAGTATAATATTTTTGTAAGTAACATTTCAAGTGTTGCAGATCGACGACTATTTTCATATATCATATGTAATTCATCAATAACTACCATTCCAATATCATTAGTTCTTTTTTCTTCAATAAAACTATTTATAAGCATAGATGCCTATATAAGAAACTTATTATATTATATACTTTAAAAATTTATATTAATAAAAAGATATATTACTTTTTCTATTGTTGCAATATATATAGAACATCTACTTTTACGTTTTCTTGGTGGAAATGTTCCTTTACTACCAGCATATTCTTCAACATGAAATTGTAAATCAACACCAAAAGGTCCTAATGATGCTACCTATTCCACATAATAAAATACAACTTTCTAATAAAAAATATAATATAACTTTTTCATTAACAATTGATACAAATGGTAAAATAAAAATTGCACTTTTTCTATGCTTTACTACTTCACGTATAAGCAATATTTCAGCAATCAATGTCTTACCACCACTTGTTGGTGATGAATAAACTAGATTACGTGATGAATTTACAACATTTGGTAATTCTAAACATCTATATTGCCAATCTATATCCATATCATTTAAAATAATAATTTTTTAAAATATACCATATAGATTTTTTATTTTTCTGTGTTTATAAAGTAATTCTTTAAAGTTTGATGGTAATTCAGATAATACACTTAATGTTGATATGGATTGATTCAAAAAAACATTCAATTCATCCATATGAATGATGTTGAAAAATATATATCACAAATCAACTAATTAAACAAATAACGCATGCGCATAAAACACATGTCATATATTCATATTAGTTTTTAAAAATAAGTACATTGTTATATTATTTACAAATACATTCTAAAATTATTACATAGAAGTAACAATGTATATTTATAAATATAAATTGATGCAATAATTCAATTATATACAAGATAAATATTTCAATAGAAATTTTTGTTTATAAAGCTAATTATAATCTAATTTTTAAAAATAAATAACATTTTTTAATTAAAATTTTAAATTTTTCGATATGATCTACATAATAATAAAAACAAGTAAAAAATAATTTACTTAAAAATATAATTAATGCATCAAATAAAATAAAATATTAATAAAATAAATATATAAAATATTTTTAAGTAAAAATAATGTATCATCCATGTTAAAATATGGAAAAATAAAATTTTCGTTAGTGTTTATTTCACCCGATCTAGCCCGACAAAAAGTACGATTAGTGTGACATTGATGTCACTAGCTATAAGTTTGAGATCCTTCAATTATAAGAGTACCAATTTTTAATGTTGATCTCACATATAAGATATGTTCATTTTCATACTATAAAAATTGGTAATGGTAAGCTAGCCAACTCAAGATCTACCATATTGGCTACAATTTTACATGAAAACCAAACATATCATAATTATGCTTTAAGGAAAAGGTCATATAAAACATTTGCTAATTTTTTATATCAATTAAAATATAATTATGGAAATAATATATTGAAAATGAATTTCAAAAAAAATCTAAACCAATTAACACTAGTAAGATATATGCAACAACAACATCAAAGTTATCCATCTTCATTTAATTTGAATCCATCAAATAACTTATTACAAGATCAAAAATTTACTAAATTACAAAATTATGCTAATCTTAATCGAGCAGATGCATCTATACAAGCTGAATATCTTAAAGTAATTGATATATACAAATTTGAAATAAAATTAATAATTTTTTTATCTAGTATGTTATAGATTATGATCCAGCATATGTTGTAAGAAGATTTGAGAGCGGTTTATATGCTACTGATGCATCATGTAGAACAATCTATTTAGATGTATGTGTTAAAGGTTATATTTTATTTTGTTATATAGATTTTAGGCTCTTAGTAGAATATTTAATAATAAAGATATTGGTAAAGTAATGAAATTAATTTCATAATATATTATATATGTATATATATATATATAGTTGTCTAGTACATCTTATTATTCAAATAATACAAGTCAAGTTTCTCAATCTATTGGAATTTTTACTTCTATATCTCGTATATTAACTTAAATAATATGATATTAATATAGTATATATAAATGTATTATGATTATATCATTATTATTAGGATTTTTTAAAAGAATTGGACCTCGTATTATTGAAATATTATTGTTTGGTGTGATACTTTCACTTATCTTTAATAGTGCTACAGTCATTAATAGTAGCTATATATATATATATATTAATATGGTATAGATAAGTATTTTTATTAGTGAGAATGAATAACCAAGAGATACAAATGTATACATCAGAATCAGGAACAATTACATTTAATGATGTGAAAGGAGTATGATAATAATATTATATGAAAATAATTGAATTTTTAAATAGTGTACAGAAGCAAAGGAAGAATTAAAAGAAGTTGTTGAATTTTTAAAAAATCCTACTAAATTTAATCGACTTGGAGCTACAATTCCAAAAGGTAATATCATTATTTATATAATAAAAAATTGGACATTATATAAATATTTAGGGGTTTTATTAGTTGGTCCACCAGGAACTGGTAAAACATTATTAGCTAGAGCAGTAGCTGGTGAAGCTGGTGTACCATTTTTTTATTGTTCTGGTTCAGAATTTGATGAGGTATTTGTTGGATTGGGTGCTTCTCGTATTCGTAAAATATTTCGTAATGAAATTGATATAATAAATTGCTATCAATTATCAAATAATATATAATGTAGAAACTGCTCGTTCAAAGACACCATGTATAATTTTTATTGATGAATTGGATGCACTTGGTGGAAAAAGAAACAGTTCAGATGCCAATTATAATCGTCAAACATTAAATCAATTTCTTGTTGAAATGGATGGTTTTAAAAAAGATACTAATCTAATTGTTATAGCTGCTACAAATCTTCCTGAATCATTAGATAAGGCTTTAATACGTTCTGGACGATTTGACAATCAAATACACATACCACTTCCATCATATATTGATCGTATTGAAATTTTTCAACATTACATGAATAAAGTTAGAACTCATCCATGTAATAATAATCTATAATAGAAAATATAATTTATTTGACATATATATTTTTATATGGTAGCTGTATCTGCTGAATTATTAGCTAATTTAACACCAGGATTATCTGGAGCTGATATATCTAATTTGGTAAATCAAGCTGCTCAACATGCAACAGTTACCGATAAAAATTTTATAATGTTAGAAGATTTTGATTGGGCACGTGAAAAAGTTGCATTTGGTCGTGAACGTAAAAGTTTATTGATGACAGATCATGATAAAAAAATTACTGCCTATCATGAAGCTGGTCATGCAATTACTGCATTTTACACTAAAAATGCTAACAAACTACACAAAGCTACTATTATTCCAAGAGGTTCATCATTAGGTATAACAGAGACACTACCAGAACGTGAACAATTACATCAAACATATGAAGAACTTCAAGCTCATATTGATGTTTGTCTTGGTGGTAGAGTAGCTGAAGAAATTATTTTTGGAGAAAATCAAGTTACAACTGGTTGTAATTCTGATCTTACTAAAGCTACTGAAATTGCTCGTGCTATGGTTACTCATTTTGGAATGAATCATAATGTTAAATATTTTTATTTGTTCATTTTTTTCTCTAATCATTATATATCTATATAGATTGGTTATATAACTACTGATAGTCATCGTGTAAGTGGAGCTACTCAAGCAATTATTGACAAAGAAGTTAAGAATATTTTAGAAGAGTCATATAATCGTGTTAAACAACTACTTAAATCACATTCAGAACAACATATTCGATTAGCTAATGAATTAATTAAAAAAGAAACACTTGTTGGTGAAGATCTTTATAATGTTATTCTTGGACAACAATATCATGATACCATTATCATTTAGTGATTTTATATATTTTCTGTTGTATAGTTTTTAAAACCATTTCAATGTATATATTTAATTAAAATTCCATATCTTTTTTAATATTTTTATTCATTCATTATTATTAAAATCTATTAATAATAATTATATATTGATTAATTAATATAGTTAATATTATATGGTTTTATTACTCTTCTATCCAATAACTACTACTATATGTTGATTGATTTATTTATTTAATGTACATTTTTATGATTATAATGCTTTCTAATAAGAGTATACTTTTAATATTGTATTAAATAATAAATTCAACATTAACTAAATTACTACCTATATCAATCAAAAAATGAACAAAATCATTATTTAAATATATTTGATTAAAAATACTATTTTT
>JRUX01001389.1:0-37054 GCA_001407235.2 Kudoa iwatai
TACTTTTATTTTACTTTAATTATTTATATTTTGTGAGATCATTTCTATTAAAATAAACTTTACATAGCAGATTTTTAATATAACAATTATTTTATTGATTAAACACTCTCATCTTTTAATATTTATGGTCGTTAAATCATATTTATGCATTTAAAAATAGAATGTTACTATGGAAACGTAATTTTTATACAATTAATCGAAAATTAACGAGTAGTAAATAATTACTATGAACATACACGATAATTAATTGTTGTTATGAATTGACGCTTGCGCAAGAAAATTTCGAATAAAGTTTAAACATGATGTAATCCTATAAAATAATGGATCCATACTACTAAAATACTTTACAGGTAATATTATTATTATTGATTTATTTTATGAATGATACAAACTAAGTAATCAATACTTTTATAGTGTATGTTTTAATGTGTAAGGTTGTGTATCATCCTATTAAAATATTAACATTGATAAATGAAATATAAAAAATTAACTGTATAGTTTAATTTATTATTTTAATTTTAAACTATTCTATTCAAATGATAATCTAACACTTTACATGAAAGATAGATATGGATGATAATAATTATTAACAATATTGAATAGTGAATACTGTATCGTAAGTTTATTATAATTAAGAATAACATAAATATAAGTAAAATTTAATTAATTTTTTTAATATAATACTTGTGCTAGTATATTTAGCATAGTTATTTAAATAATTAATATGAAATAATAACTGTCAATAAAAATATTTATTTAAATGATAAATTATGTATGCGAATATAAAAAAAACATTACAACTAATATGTTGCAATATTGTATGTTAGAATATTTGATCATCTCTATTTGTTATAGATAAATTATTATTTAGAGGTGTTCATGATACATATTTAAGATTTGAATACTAAATTAATAAAATAATATATCAACTATTTTTTAAAGCATAATTTTACTCCTTAATGTTATCAATTTTTTTAAAAATTTATTTATTATGATTATAGTAAATAAATTTTGTTATGACAACGAAATAATTAATAATAATTTTAATGCTAATATTAAATGATGTAAATCATTAAATTTATATACAAATTAATACAATTAGATAGATATAATAATGAATAACCTTTTAATTCAAAACATTATTTTTTATTTGATCTAAATAAGAATTTTTTTATAATAATTCATATAAATAAACTAAAGTATAACAAACAATATTTATAATATACATATAATTTTTATAATAGATGGGTATTAATATTTTATATTTAATGTGTATTATTTGATAATTTAACGCATCAAACGTTTTAATTCTGTTATATATCTGACAATTATATAGCCTGCTATAGTTACACTTAATAATGATACAACAAGCAAGCACCACATAGTAATTCTAATTAATATATTAGAATTACAACAATAAATATTTCTTCTAACATACATTGCTATGTGTGATTGTTCCATACTTTTATTCTATATAAAATAAAAAATAAAAATTATAAAACATAAAAACTTTAATATAATAAGTGGATTTGATTATTTTTTGATCATGTGAATCATGATAATTCATTATATTTGGATTTAACAATGCTAAACCTTTACTTAATTTGAATCTTTTAAACTATATTCATCATTTTATTGTAAAATATATCATTATCTATATACATTTGGTACAAATATATATGTAGCATGTTTATAAAAAATTTGCTTAAATTTCAGTAGAAATGCATGTAATATAATTTTTTTAAGGCATTTTTTAGCAGATTCTTTTGACTAAATAATATTGATTAAAAATCCATTCATTTTTGTTACCATAAAAACCATATACTTTTACAACATCATCATTACAATCTCTATGAATAATCATAATAAAATCATCAATTGATTTTAACTTATATAAATCCATTGTATGTCCAAAAGAGCCATATAACTAAATAATGCTAAAAATATACATGAGAATTTAAGTATAACATTACATTAAACGTTATTTTTTTTGAAAGAATTTGTTTATCAACAACTTTTGCAGGTGGAAAATTTGATACTAAGTATAATTCAGTCAATTTTTCAACTAATTGTTTGCATTGTGTAAAGTTGTATGCAGAATGGATCTTGCCAAGATTAATACGATGCAAAATATGAAGCATTGGATGAATACAAATAGATTGATATTCTTTCATTTTTAATTCTGTTTCTACAATATCATATAAACATGGATGATAGATTGTTATATTAGATTGAATTTCTTTACTAATGTTACTTTTCTATGTAACAAAAGCATATGAATATGGATTAAATTTTTCATAATGAATAATACATTTAATAAAAATATGTTACAATACCTCTACAAGGTGTGATATGAGATAGATAAGAATCATATTGTAGGTATTACAATAAAGATCATAATTAATTAAATGATATTCTTTATTATTAAAACGATAAATGAACAAAAAATTATTTTGTTCAAATGGATCCCTTGGAGCAATATGTGATATTAAAATACTATCTTCTTCATAGAAAATAGTTGGTTGATCAACTAATACCTATATCCATATTTAAATGATGTAAATAATATAATTAAATAATAACCATCTTTTTAGTATCTATATTAAGCATTATATAATATATAGCCGGTTCTATATTGTCTATTTTAGTAAATGATATTATCCATTTTTTTCTTCCAAATAATTTGTCTAAATTTTCTTCAATGGTTTCAAAAAGCTTTGAATTAGTTTGTAAATAATTCATTCTATAGATTAATTTATACAAAAAAAACATTATTTAACTATTAATATTAAATTATAGTAATATTTAATTTTATTTAAATTTATATTTTCTAAAAAAATTTAATATTAAATTCTCTACAAAAAAATAATATAAATTAAAATAATACAATTCAACAATATCTTTTGTGACTCCACCATAGATAATTTCTATTTTTTTTTTTGATTCATTCAAAAACAATGTAGCTTGAAATAATTTGATATAGTTGATAAGACGTTGAAATAGTTTATTGTAACTTTCTTTTGGTACTATAAAAATAAATATAACAATCACTTTTTATTTAAATTACTAACTGCAACTGTATAAAAACTTAATTCAAACCCTTTCAAGGAAAAATTTTGTCTATATATTTCATAATAACATATTGTAATTTTACTACCATATTCTAATAATGTAATTCCATCCTAAATAAGATTACTAATTTATAAAACAAGAATCACTATTATTACAAGTTTTATCGTCGTTAATGGTATGTTTTGATTAATTCCATTTATAGTTCCAGTTGATTTATTCAATAAATATAATAGATTAAAACAAAACAACAACATAAATGGCTTCATCTATAGCTTAATCTTTACAAAATGTACAAATGATACCCTTTTAGTTGATTTATGTGCTATTATTAAATCAATAGATAATAATTTAGCTAAAAATTCATCCGATAATGACATTTTAATCTATAAATATGTGAATAAAGCTTTACAAACTAATGAAAACAAAAATATTTACCATTTTTTTAATGATACATTCTTTTAAAATAGAACTTTTATCAAATATATACATATATATTAAATCAAATCATTTAAATTACTATATATTGATTTATTTTATGTTTAAATATTAATGTTATTTCAATTTTTAATCTTTACTTACTTAAACGTTAATTAAATCCCATACAACACCAAGATAAATGAGTTATAAATAATTTAATTTTATTGTTAAAATAACACTAAAAACATACATAATCACTACTACATAAACTATCTATTCATTCTATAATAGTTAATAGTAAAAAATAATTAAAATAACATTTAATCTAATATAATTGTTACTCAACTTTAATTTAACAATATAATAATAATTTCTCCACTTCAAGGTTTATCATTAACAGTTTCACTTTTTAATGATTTATCGTTTAAACAACAATATTTTCTATAAACTACCATTAAAATCATTCATTCATGTTATAAAATACTTTATTTCTATTTTAAAAAGTATAAATATATACTTTATATTAAAATTTTATTTATCTGATTATAATAAATTAGTAAACAACACTAATATAGTATTATTCCCGTTAGTTAATATATTTTTAATTCCAAAAAGTAATATAAAATCTATTTTTTACTAATAGTCAATATAATAAAATTTATTAATAAATCAAATACTTCTTCTACTGCTTTATTATCTAATTTCATTAGCCCAGTACGATATATAACATTATCATTTATAAAATATAAATTTATATCTATAAGCATAATTTTGCATAAATTTTAACATCTAAATTTTATTATACAACTCGATAACGATTAGTAGCAGTAGGACGTATATAAGCTGTTTCCTAGTAACATTATTAAAAACATATTGAATCACTTTATATAATACCAATTTTAATAATTCTTCTTTAAGTATACGTTTAAGTTCAGATTTAGCCAGTTGAAGATTCATTTCTACTGTTGATTCGATCATTAAATATAGACGTCGATCAGTACCCACTTGCTCAGGTGTTTTACCAGGTGGAACATATTGTCCTTTTACTGTTATAGCACATTCAGTTAACTCAATAACTGATGCTATAGTTTCCTATATTTTATTAAATAATGATAAATATTAATAATTTAAAAAAATTAAGATGATTATACTTTCGAAGTAATTTTCCATCGAGCTTGTTGAGGAAAATCATTTATATCAATTTCTTCCATAAAATAGTCACCTTGAATTTCTTCTTCTATTTCTGGATTCTCACTAGCAGTATAATTTATTTTAGCATTAATTTTATCAGCAATTTGTTTTGCAAGACCCATAGGCTAAAATAAATACACATGTAACAACAAAAACGTGTTCTATTAATATATTTAAAAAGAATATTACACTAAGAGCAATTTTTCCAACTTCTTCTCCTTTTAGTAATGAAGAAGCAGCATCTTTAAATGAGACAGTCTAGTTGCATTCATTTAGTGTAAAAAATATAATACTATTATATGAAAACTAAAATATACATTTTCTTTCGGATTATTGGCTGGATTTAATTTATCATTTAATTTGGAAGCCAAACTTTGAGCTAATGATAATTTTGCTAAAATTTCAATATTAATACATACAAAATATTATCTAATCATTAATTAATATATGTATATATAATAGAGCCTATGCTATCAGTGATCAAAAATATGTATAATTATATATATATAATGTAATAATAGCAAAATGAGTAAATAGTTACACTGATCAATATTTAAAGATGCATTTCGTGCAACCATCTCTTTCAATGATGTTTTATGCATTTTATTTCCAAATGCACGATCAATATCAGCTTGTATCTATCAATTATATTAAATTATTGAAAGTTATACAACATAATAGTGTTAACTTTATTAAGCGCTTTTTCTTCCTCTTCAGCTTCATCATCAGAATCCTGAAGACCATGAGTCTAGTATAAGATAGAACATTTAAAATAAAATTTTCTATTTCATTTATGAGAAATTACCCAAGCTAATAACTTTTTAGTTTCATTCATTTTATTTTGTTCTTCTTCAGTAAATGTAAAACCTTTTCCACCGAATCCAGTACGTTTCATCGGTAATTTTCCTTCCTATTATTATATACAAAAAAATTATCATTTTTTTTTAATTTACCTCTTTAAGTCTATCAATATATTCAATCCAAGCTGCAAACAAATCATTAGGTACCTCAATATTAGAAGAAACTACAGATTTAATAATTTCGCATGCATTACTAACAATATGAATATTAAATAGAAATGATATATAACAATTAAACATACTCCATATCATCACTGGTAATAAATGTAACAGCAACACCTTTATTACCAGCACGACCAGTACGTCTATATAAAATGAATCGTATACATTATTAAATAGACGAGGAATAATAATGATGTTTGTGTCATAGCAAAATGTACCCACAACGATGAACATAATCTTCATAATGATTAGGGCAATCATAATTGATTACTAAATTTAAATTTTTAACATCCAAACCACGTGCTGCAACTGATGTAGCAATTAATAGATCTGATATGCCATTTTTAAAATCACTAATTGTACTATCTCTATCATATTGATCCATTCCTAGAAAGAAAAAGATATATTAAATTTAACTAATATTTCACTTTTAATTGTTATAAATCAATATGTACCACCGTGAAGAGACAAACATGGATATCCTTTCCTAAGGAGATCTCTTAATAACATATCAGCACTTTCTTGTTTCTCCACAAAAACCAATTTAGATCCTACATTAACAATTACTATCAAAAAATTATATCAACACTTTTATCAAACCTTGTTGATTATAAATTCCCAAAAGTTCAAGTAGTTTAAAAAATTTAGAATCTTCATCAATATATATCTTAATAGAGAGTAATAATGATATTGTTTGAATATATAATAAAATACTAGTCGTTGATCAACATCATTACATACTACACTACGACCTCCTACTTGAATCTAGAGGTATAACAACATATATGTAAATTCAATGGTATAATAAAATACTTCTATAGGTTTATACAATATCCGACGAGCAAGTGATTCCATAATTTTTGGAAAAGTTGCCGAAAACAGTATAGTTTGACGATCTGGTCGTGTTTGTTCTATAATTTTTGTAACCTATTAATTTAAATAACTATATAGAATCTTATTCAATGGCATATTAACTAGCAAAGTAGTATATATATATTATGGTTCTTTGCTATTATTAAAAGCAAAGCGGTATTACCTGTGGTTCAAATCCCATATCAAACATTCTATCAGCTTCATCAAGAACAAGATAGGTAACTCGTCTACAATTGACAATTTTACCTAAAAATTATTTTTTATTAAAATTCAATTTTTATAAAATTTATAGTACCATTGTTAGCTGTTAGCATGTCAATCATACGTCCGGGTGTACAGACAATTATTTCTGATCCTTTTTTCAACGCTGAAATCTAAGTAAAATAAAATGATTATCTCTATTATAGTGTTAAAATAATTAGTTTTATTACTTGTTCACTAATTGTATTTCCACCATAGACAGCTGTCACATTAAGATGAAGATATTTAGCAAACATAAGACAATCCCTGTAGATTTGTAAAGCTAATTCACGGGTCGGTGTCATTATAAGTGCTATTAATTATATTATTATGTAGAGATAATTTTAAAAAATAATTAATTGTAATTATTTCACATTCATCAATAATTTATCAAAAATATAATTTAAAAACACATTTTCAATTATTAAAAAATTCATCAGTTTATTATACACGCAGTTAAATATTTTAAAATTAAATTATATCGTAATAACAAATGTTTTAAAGAAAATATATTACCTATTGGTCCATCACCAATTTCAAGAGGTGGTTGATCCAAAACATGTCGAAACATTGGAATCAAAAAACCTAATGTCTTACCACTACCAGTTTTGGCAATACCAATTACATCACGACCTGACATAATACAGGGAATAGCTTGAGCTTGAATTGGCGTTGGATTAACAAAATTGTTTCTATTTTAATTAGTGAAACATCATTTATGATGTTATTATTAAGAATAACATAATCAAGATATACTTTTTTAATATATCCAATACACGAACACTAAGTCCCATCTAATATGATCACATTTAGATTGGAATATTTGTATAACAATTACTTGTGACCATTTTTTGACAGGTCTTGGACAACCTTTGCCTCTAACTTGGATATTTTCCAATTGTTTCCGATAAGCAATAACTTCTATATTGTTTTTTAAATAATAAAATTTTATTACCTCTATAAATACAAAATATATTTACCACCAGCTGTCATATTAGCAATCTCTGGAACTTCACGATAGAAATCCTTACGAAATGACATATAATATATTTTTGAATGATCTGGTGCTTCTAATAACTTTTTATTTTTACGTTTAGATAATTCAAGCAAATCCATTTTATCAAAAGGATCATCATCATCACTCATCACATACTATTTTTATAAGGTGTAAATACAAATATATGATCAGTAATATAAATCACTTGATGATTATCTTGGTTTTGCTCAATAATTTCAGGAACAAAACCTTTAGATTTTGCCTTTAATCAAATATTTAATTAAAATTAAATTTTAAACTTTTACCATATGATTGTGATCCATGCTATCAATAGTTTTAATCTATAGATATATATCAAAAAAGTTCAAACACAACAAAAAAATTTACTTCTTTACTAATCTCATTCATATAAGCATCTAATGGATCAACATCAAACTCTATTAAAACACCAATTTATAACGAATTACATGTAAATATAATATTACCTTTTAATGTTTCACCGTTAACATTTGAAATTTCTTGATTAGATTCTAATGTAATAGTAGATGTTTCATCTTCATCTTCATCATCTTCATTATCTAATGTCCATGGCTTAATGGTTTCTGAGTTAGACACTGTTGTATCATCACCTTGATTATTATCCTTATGGCACATTTTTTCTTTCCATTCTTTCAATCTTTGTTGTCTTTTCTCCATCACACTCATCAACTCTTTTTCTATTGTTTCTCTATCTTCAACATCACTGTAATTAAAATTATTTATCAATAATACATGTGTAACACAACTATCATAAACTAAAATTAATAATACTTACGAAAATTTATTAATATCCAAATCGTTTGTTTCTTTTGTTAAACTTTTTTCATCATCAGTATAACGTCTCTTTCTACTATATGAGGATATACTAGAACTATATTTATTATTATCACGATCTGTCTTATTTCGTTTGCTTGGTTTTTCTTTAGTTAATTTTAATGACTGTTTGCTATATTTATCTTGTATAAGTTGTTCTTTGTTACTTCTATAATGTAGTTTAAATTTTAAAATACTATTTTAATTATCATGGAATACCCCATTATGTTGTACGAACGACTACGATAGTACACGAAATTCAAACGATCATTATTTTGTTTTTTTTATGATCCCACCAAATTCAACTATTTACTTTCAATCTTATCAATTGAATATAATATACTTATATACAAATAATACTGCATATAATTGTTTATATAATATTTAATATTACAAAAATATTCACTACCAACATTATTAGCATAACTAGTGGTGATTATACTAGTTTTAAATATTTTTTCTCTTGTAATAATTATAATTTTTATCCTTTGAAATCATATATTTTAATAAAAAGTTTATCATATCATTAAGTAAAACGATATAATCCATAGTACATACATAATGCTACATTTTAAATTTTCCCCATCATAAAAATACATTATTATCTTAAAATTAATTTATCTTTGTCAATAAAAAAATTAAACAACAATAAAATGTAAAAAACTTTCAAATATAATGAAATACATGATTATTACCATGGTAACAAATACTTCGTTATATTTTAAATTTTATTAAAAGAAACGATTCATATCAATTTAAAAAATACATTTATACGACATTAAACTATACAATTTATATTGTATCTATGATAAAATAAAGAAAAATTCAACATTAACCATTAGGTTACAATACAACTCGATAACTTCGTGCTAGTTCGATAAGTTTTCGGCTATACTGTAGTTGTTTTTTTTCATTTCTACATTATCAAACAAATATATCAATCTATTCACATATTTTTATGACTTTGTTAAAATATAAATATGTCCATTTATAACATTTATTTTTAAGAATAAGATTTGATTAATTTATTCTATCATGGCATTTAGTTTGGATAGCACAAAATTTTTTTTAGATCCTCGTTTTATATATTTATCTAATATTTTCATATTTAATTTATAGTTTTATAAATTATTATACAATTGAGGGTACTTGTCATATTAAATAGATAGTTATCTATGTGATACAAATATCTAGAGAGATATCTGATACTACATCATTCTAAAATAGTAATTAAATACACCAAATTAATATGTATATCGTAAGTTAAAGTAAAAAATATCATGAAAATTAAATTATAAGTGTAAATTATTGGGTTGGTTATAATCAGATATGATATTTCTTAGCAACGGTTGCTAACGTAGACAATGATACACAATTAAGCAATTATGAGATGAGAAGAATAAAATTTAATCAAAAATTAAAGAAACCAACAACGAAATTAATAAAACAAAATTAAAAGTTTTATTTGATAAAATAAATTTTATAAAGACTCAATAATCAGTATTATAATACATAATAAATAAATATACAAACAAATGTCGACTATATAATAATTTAATTGAATAATAAGAAAATAAGATATGAATAAAAAATAAAAGCTATTAGAAATAAGGATATTGTTTAAGTAAATCAGATATAGTAGGCCTTTTTAATGGATCAGGTTTACACATAGACATAATCATTTTTTTTAAAATTGGATGATAATCATAACAATGATTTTTAGGAAATTTAATATCACAAGAAAGAGCAGATAAAGCAGTACCATTAAAAGGTGGACTACCATATGCAAGTGAATAAAGAGTACAACCTAATGACCATATATCACTTTCAAGTCCGAGAATAGAAGGATTGGGTACATGAAATAATTCTGGTGCTCTTTAAAAATAATAATCAACTTTTATTATATAAAACCACATAAAAATATATAGATTTAATCAATCAGATTATTATAATAGTACATATCATCATACAAATAATAACTAATACTTGTAAAATCTAGTACATTCAAGTTGAAATATTTCTTCATAGTGTAATGCATCTAATCTTGAATTAATATGGATGGGAACAGCTTTGCAACTACCAAGATCAATCAATACAATCCTATAAGTACGGCCACCATCATTACTGGTTAGCATAAAATTAGATTCCTATTGAAATCATATTAAACATTATTTCAATATATTATTTAAAGTCACTACTAAAAGCAATCTAACACATAGCTATCTAAGAGTATACTTTAATATCGTTATGAAGAAATGCAACATCATATTTACAATGTAGAACTTGTAAAGCTTTTAACATTTGATAGAAATAGTCTGATAATAGTTCACCATCAAGTTTTCCCGAAAAATTAGCTAAATTAGGACCCTTGACAACATAACAATATATCCATATTAATGAATAAAATATAAAAAAAGGATATTTTATTAATAAACTTACATTACAATAGCCAAATAGTAGTAGAGCAGTACTCAGACCATTGTTATGAGTGATCATTTCATGATCAATCAAATAACTTAAAGACTCATGCTGTATTGTCTTGGAAATAAAAATTTCAGTTTTAGCCATCTATCAACACATAACATGATAATTATTATTTTTTTCTTAAATTAAAGTATTACTTTTTCAATTTCTGCATTCAACAATGGTATCAATTTCTTATTAAATAATATTGATTAATGTTACAAATAGAAAAGTCCATATTTTAACTACCAATGCATAATAATTATTGTTTCTTTTAACCAGATACACATATGAATATGCTATATATACTATCAATAGAAACCATTTTACATGTTATTATTGTATACCTCCTTCACCAATACATTTTTCTTTTCTATACACATTATCATTAATTGTATAGGTCTTTTGTCGTCTATAACCACATAGTATTTGTCCCATATATTAAAATAATAGTATTCTACAGTAATAGATATCAAAATTTCACTCAACAGTTTATGGTCACACCAACAAGAGACCAATATCACTCAAGTAGGGATGCGTGCGACTCATTTAATTATAAATATAATGTTGTTATATTATAGTGGGACATTTCCATAGTACAATATTCCAATAACGTTAAATACACTTTTTAACTACTAATAAAAATATTCTCTACATTCTAAACATTTCTTAGTAATATTATTTGTTACTAGTCATAATCACAGATGATAGTACTTATGCCTATCTACATTTATTAGTCTATATTTAATATATTCTTATTCTTTCTATATTTTTTCATATAACATATTAAATCTTTTTTCAACAATTATAGTTAGATTTTTTTACTTTAAAGAAGCACTATTTATTTTTAATCGGGTTCAATTTATACGCTTACAATTATTCAATTATATGAAAGTAAAAACTCGATATCTAAATTTACTGGTTATATAAAATTATGATGGTTGTTATTAGTGCAGCCATGGTATCCTATTTCTTATATTTTTATCAAAAAAGAATAATTTTACCTTACTTTTAGAATTAGTGTATAACAGAAAAAAAAATGTAATATTCAAGTACTTTATACTTATTTTTACTCCTAGGTCATGAGAAATAAAGCCTATTTAACATTATAATCTCATAATATTATACAATACACTCAATAAACAGACATAGTAAAAATTCATGATATAACCGCTGAACAATTAAATCATTTAAATTTTACTTATAGTGCACTTTGCTAAAATGCAAATGATTTAACAATATTTACATTATATTTATACTAAGTATTTAATAACACCTAGTTTAATCATTTAATACCAAGTTCATACGTTTTACTTTATGTATCATGTACATATATATTATTTATTAATAGTCCATAGCAATCAAATAATAAATAAAACATTTATCAATCTTCTTGTACTTTATTAAGCTTACTATTCATTATATAGGTCAAAGAATCTTTTTTACTATTTGCCATAAAATGCATAACCATTAATTTACATAAAACAATCTATAAATAATGTTTAGGTCATTCAAATTTATTTATGAATTCATTGATAATAGATGTTTCATCCAATTCTACTTCAGTCATATGATTACAAATATTCTAATAGAAAAATATAATAATTTATTACTATTGATAACTTTCATTACAGTTTGCAATGTTGAAAGGGAAGCATTGTCATCCATTGGAAGATTATAGTGCTTGTGATATATATGCATTGCAGTATCAGAAAATTGTTTTACAAGATTCTATTTTGATCAAATATTAATGTGAAATGTATAATATACAATTAAACTCACCAATACACCATTATCTAGACTTGACTCACCCTCACTATCTGTCATTACCACTAACGCGCATGCTTACTGATGTACTTTTTATAGATAGACACACACTTACTCATAAGCAATCTCTATTTGTGTTACACACATTACAATTGTGACATATATTGAAAATATATAATCAACTGGTATTATGATATGATTCAAATGTGATTATATCGTAAAATTTTAAAGAAAAACACTAATAAATTGAATATAAAAAATTAATTTTTAAGACTATCTATCCATTTCTATTCATAGTAGGGATTTTATAGCAAATGAACATTTTGATAGCATCATAATGTGACTAGTTAAGTTTTTTTCTTTTCTTAAAAATATTAAATTCAATTTTTGACCACTTTCTAACGATTCCTCTTCCATAGCATAAATACGTTCAATAACTGAGCGATAAAATTTGCTGTATACATAAACTTGATGTTGTAGTACATGTTCTTTAGATAGATAAGAAAAGTCATCAAAATTTCCTATTGAAGATTGAGTTGCAAAAGTAGATGAATTTGACATATAACTATCAACAGGTTGATTGGAATGATTTTTTGAGCTTTTAACACTACTATTATTAACATTAGAATTGGATTGATTGTTTGACTGATCCATTGGTAATGTAGTTAGAGGTGATGGTGAACTAGTAAGGTTATCTCTATCTATATCAGTCTCAAATTGAAGTGTACCAGTAGATTGAAACGATTCACCATCACTAGTGGTAGTTGTGGTATTACTAAGATAGTGTATAGCACGATCACCATATTTAAGTGTTGAAATTAATAATCGATATCGATTAATCATCTCAGTTCTAGTATCACTGTTTGTATGTTCAACTATTTCATCAGAATTTTTTATGATATCCAACTTTTCGATAATATTCCCTAACAGTATTGATCTGTTGGAATTAAGTGTGTGTGGCTCATCATAAAAATTAACACACAATTTTTTTAACAACAAAAGATCATAAATTTGTTGAAAATGATTAGAAACCATCTCAATACATGCAATATAGCTACCAATACAATTTAGGATATCAGGAATAACTGAACGAATATGTAAACAAGTTTTATCATCTAAAAAATGATAATACTCTTTTGTGTGTTGAAAGTGATAATTTTCACATACCCAGTTAACAATACCATTTAAAGACTGAGACATATTGTTTTTTTCAATAAAATATTTCATATATGAACTTAACTTGGATATATTTTGAAGTAAAAGTGTTATTTGACTAGCAATGATGGTACAATGATCTCTAATATCATTAGCAATAGATATACCACCTAAAAATGGAATAACAATGAGATATGGAATATAAAGAGCTGTTTTTTCTATTAGATTATTCATATTTTCTAAATGATTAATCATTCCTTTTAATTCAGTCATATTTGAAGTGATTAAAAGTATTATCTTAAGTACTGATCCAAGATCGAAACCAACACAACTAAGAATATCTGAACATTCAAGAAAAAATCTAGCTAATGTTTGTACTATATTACAATTTCCAGGATGAAATTCATTCAACAAATCATTCCAATCGTATCTACTACCTTGCTGAAGAAATATGGATAAAGCAATAAAATTAAGTGATTTTTTATGTTTATTAATTTTCTCAGGTTTGATATTAGTGGTTTCATTAAAATATGGACCTGATGAAGAAGTATTAGTATTCTGATGATTGGTCAATTGTGAAATATGTCTACGATCAAATGATGAATGTTTACGCAATGCAACTTTTATATCTTCATAGTTACTTTTAGGCTTATTAAATCGTATATCATTGATTGAATAGTCTGTTGTTGTAGTTGATTCCTCTATCAATGAACTATTTAACAAGTATAATCCCTCACATGAATCTCGAAAACTTGTAACATCATCACCAATATGGTGCCTACTAACATCTACACGATTAGAATCATCCAAATTGTTATTCCATAACATTTCATTGTTATTATCATCGTAAAATTCTTCATCTAAAAATTTAAAATTATTAAAAACTTCTTCCATTTCAGTAACAATATCAAATTGCATATGGTTGGTATCTTTAACGTCAATTGTTTCACAATCACTATTATCAATTATATTATCTTTACTGGCATCTATGGAAATGATTTTAATATTTTTTAGACTACTATGATGTGTATGGTGGTGATTTGGAGTTGAAATTGCTAACACACCAACACTTGTTGCAATTGGTGTTGATGGGATATCATGATTAATAGATGTCAAATCGTGCAACGATCTACTGTTATAATTGGTCTCAATCACCTCATCACACACCTTATCAGCAATACCATTAGTAGCAACAACAGCAATTCCAGTATCACCATTATTGATACTCATATCTCCGGTTGGAATTCTATGGTGATCAATTGGCAAAAATAATCCATCATTTTCACTGTGATAACTATCAACTCTTAAAATACCACCAGAAGTAACACTTGAATCATGTTTAATAGACAATTCATCAATTTCAGTAGATCCATCTCTTTCATCATTCGATTCAACAGCATAATATAAGAATCTTTCACGTGGAACTATATCTTTAAAACGCTCTTTTTTAAATGTTGGCTCTATAAATTCTTCAAACATATTCTGTAGTTTAACTTGATTGGAACAGTCTGATAATTTATTTTTAATAATATACAATTTTATAGAACTACAAAAAATAGACATATTTTTACAATAACAACTAGCATAAATAATAAAATTGTCTGTTTGCCAATTGAAATAGCTAAGCTTTGCAATATTTATTTTCATTAATTCACTATAATTAGAATCTTCATTAGAAATACCAGAGTATTGGTTTGATGATATTTGAATATTGTTTTTTTTTGATGAAATTAAATTGTGAACAATATCCATAGACAATTTACAAATGTTACAATCTTCTAAATATTTATTGGATATTAACGATATACAATTAGTAACTTGTTTTAGCAAGTCATCATCATGTGGTAATGATATTTTAAGTATAGCATTTATTATATGCATTAATGCATAGAGACTTGAAATTTTCTCATTTTTTAACAATTGAAGTAAAAACAATATTGATGAATCTAACACATATGGCTGTATTTCATTGCCTAATGCATGTGACAATATCATTTCTAACCATGCTTCTAGTTGATTGTAATGATTTTTATCTGAATATATGGAAAATGCACGATTTATCGATATAATTGCAGGTTTTAACACATAATTATCATTATCAATATTCAATGCTATTTTGTCATAGATTTTTATAATGGCAAATTGAATCTGAGTTGGACTTTCATACACTTCAACCAAACATGATAATATTATAAGAGTATGATAAGATAGAGCTATTTTGTCACTAGATGTGCATATTAATTGTTTATCAAGAAAAGGAAGCATTTCACACAAAGCTTGAACCACACTATCACACGTAGGTGTGTCGTTATGTAAAAGGATACCACGTCCAACTAGTATTAAAAGACCAGGAAAATTTGGACACACATCCTCCCAGCATTCTTTTTCAATATCAAATAAACAGTTGATAAGTGTTTTGGCAGATTCATTATTAGAAATTTTATTCAATAATGACCTTACTATTCTTAAACCAAAAACAAATACAAATGATCTATTTGAATTTAACCACATGATAGCCAACTTTACAAAATACATTAATAATTGTTTTGTATCTTCATCATCATATAATGGGATAGTGTTAGTACTTTTCTCATTGGATAACAATATCTTATGTAGTAACAATTCAAATTGAACTTCAAATGTTTTCATAAGATCAAATTCCAATGAATTTTGTTGAAAATAATATGGTTTGATTGAAGTTATATTTTTAGTACGTTGTTGTGCCTCAATAAGCTCATTTATACAATCTAACAATCTCTCTCCCAAACAAAACATATCTTCTAATGACATTGGTATTTCTAAAATTTGATAAATTTGGAAGCATGTTTGTGACATAAGACGTGAAGAATGATTTAATGCCCATTTAATACATACATCAACCCAATTTTTTTTGAAAGTTTTTCCAATATCAGTTGCTGATAAAATAAATGAAATTTTACGACAAATAACACTCAAATTGTATGAATTGTGTGGATAATTGGTACCATATTTATTAATGGGTGAATAATTTGTTGTGACAGAGGACAATTTAGATAACTCTTGTATTCTAGATGTATTATACATATCCATATTGCTGATACCACTATAAATAGTATTTATATTACCCATGAATGATGGAACATGTTCATAACTCTTAGTATCAAATATCCATTTCAAAAGAAATTCCATATCTTTAAAAACAATATTATTACCAATAGATTGATTGGAATTTGCGCTTAAAAAAGCACAATTTGAATTATCAACATGCTGATTACATTCTGCCACTAATTCATCCAAATACTCCAATCCAATATTAGGTTCTGTAATTGTTTCATTAGATATATGTGATAGTGATCCACAATCATAAATTGCTGACATATTACGTTTTACAATATGGGATAGCACACAATGAGGACTTAAACTCAAAAGTATATTATGAATGACAGTACCAATAGATAATGATTTGTTATTAGCTTCAACAGTTGAAAACTCATTTATAGAATGAAAACATGTGATTAGTGTGAATATAAGAGCTCGTTTGCATTGTTCAATAACAAAAAGACTGTTTTCATTTGTCAATCCAATTATACAAAAATGTATAACGCTAATAAGGTCATCACCAAGTATAGCAAATGCATCGTTGGTAAGTAGCAAATCTGAAAGAATAATAATAGTAGCTAGTGGTTTAGGAATGATACCATTTTGAGAGGTATGTTTCATCATATCAATATTATTCAACTCACAGGATAACATTTCGTATATTGGTAAACAAAAATCATCCATAATTTCAATCATTTGACCATTTGTAGACACATTAGTTTTTGAAAGTGATTGCATTGAAGCTGCAGACTGTTGTTCACTTAATTCTTTGCTAAGTGAAGTTCTGCCGTATTTTACCAATAAATATGGTGGGTTATCAGTTATTCTTACACAAAAATTATTAAATAAATATGCTGACTCGATTGTTAAATTTAAAATTAAAAATCGTATTGTTTTTTCCAAAAAATCTTCAGCCATTATTCCAACAATAATTCTAACAGAATCTACCACAAAAAAACTATAATTTTGAATCAGAGCTATTAGAATTTCTAATGTATATCGTAAATTGAGTGAACGATTCATTAATAAAGCTGACCACATACGCTTTAACACCTCAGGGTAGTCAAGGTAATGTTGATACGTGAGATAGAGTAGATTAGAAATAAGAATAAAACCTTGACGATGTCCACATAGAAGACGATTAACTTTAGCATTGTAATTGTTACATGAAGATAGGGTATCATCACTATCATGTAGATTTGGATTAGAAAATTGTTTTGTTTGAAAATCTATATTTTCCAACCAACAACACTGAGTATCAATAATTGTATATTTAAGCTTAGAAATGGCAATTTTATAAAATTTATGGAGTGTGTTTACAACATCATAGCTATGAGAAACTAATATTTTAGAAACATTCCTATTTAATGAGTTTCTAAAATGATCAACGCCAACACGATGAATAAACTCATAATCTAATGCTTGTGTATTTCCATGTTTGTTATCACTCGACTTGACAATCATAAAGACAACATTTCTCACTACTGAAAGCACTTTTTCATCTTCTGATTTTGAAAATAGTAGAAAAAGAGGTAAAACCAATGATGTTACAGAAAGCATGTTTAATTTAACAAAATATTCTCCAAGAATAATAAGTAACAATTCATATATATTTTTTTCACTTTGCAAACATTTTTCAATGATCCAATATACAATTTTTTTAACATTAGTTTTATTTTCAAACAAAATAGACAGCACATAGAATGCCATATCAGTAGTTTTATCGTTAAATATAAATATTTCCAATAAAGATATAATATCACTATCCGATATACCAACAGATGGATCAGATAAAAATGTTTTTGATTGTATGAGAGCTGTGAGAGTTGCAGAACATTGAAGTTTTAATGATTCTGGAGTCAATGGGCAAATCAGCCAACTATAAATTAAATTATAAAAATTTAATCTCAAATTATCCGATAAAAGTGAGTAATATTTTGAATCATATATGGCATTGGCTATTCCTTCAATAGTTTTTAAAAGTGATATCTTCATGATATATAGTAGATTTTCTTCAATATCACTTGAAGTTGGCACACTAGATATATAACTAACAACTGAATCCAAAAATGAAATAAATTCTTTATAGAATCCTATAGTTTCATCAGATATACTATTACTAAGATTGTTATTTTCAACTAGACATGAAAATGTTTTTAAAATATTAATTTTAGGAATATCTTTTCTGCGTTTTTTACGCATAAGATCTTGCTTTTTTTCATTAATTTCTTTACAAATAGAAACTATTATTTCTAGCAGATATTTATGTGAATAACATTCAGTAAATCCAAGAATATGATGAATGGGGAAGCGTTTATCAAAAAGACATGGAGTTTTTATGTTGCTGGCCAATTTAGACAATATTTCTTTACAATATATTTCATTTGAAATGTATGTTTGTAGTTTGGTTGTGTCAATTTTAAGAAATTTGAATGATGTCTCATTTATAGATGTAATCTTGGTGGCTCCATTAGCACACAGTGCCAAACCATACATATTCCAACCACCATGTTCAATACCAGATATGCTTCGTTTACTTGATGCTTTATGTAGACTGCTTTTGTTCAAAGAATCTATAGTTGTATCATGCATAAATATATCTACAGCAAAGTAGGTTTGTGTAAACCGGGTTATAGTAATCCATTGAAAAATTAATGAAGAAGATGGGGAGCATTGTGTCAAATTACTTATATTCAACCATTTTCCAAATATATAAAACCAATTTTTATCGCAGTTTTCTGATGCATAAAGTAGCTTTTCAACCATGTTCATTCCTTTATGCATATTATAGACGTTATTCTAAATTATAAATGATTAAATTTGTTATATTCAAATAAAATTATCACATGTGAATTGGTAATATTTGATGGAGTAGTGTTGGATTGTTTTAAAAACCATGAAGTTTTTTTCCATATAGATATTTCTTTACTAATAAACTAAAATATTAAACAATAAATAGATTGATACATTCAATAATTTTGAAAAAATAATTAAATACACTTAGTTCAAGATGTGATGCAATCTGATCACAATCGCGTATATTTTGGAAAGCCATTTTTCTTAAAAAAATCGATGTACTATACAAGAATATATTTAAATTTTGTATAATTCAAGAAATATTACTTTGAAAGAAGATACAATGAGAATCCTTCAATTATATGACAAGCTGATAATGCACTCTCACAGGTTGTATTATTCAAAAGTGTATCATTCTTGTAAAAGAATTAGTGGTTAATTTAGCGAATAAATATTAGAAATCAATTACTTGTGTTATGGCTAATATTCTACTTTTATAAAATTGAACTTGTCTACAGTAGGCTTCAATAATTTCATCAAAAGTTGATGCAGAAGTATCTGAGATTTCTTTTATGATATAAAGTGAATAGACTAAACAAAGGATTTATTATTCAGCAAGAAGAATAAACAATTACAGTAGAATATTTCACCAGCTATATGAGGAAAATCATATAGGATTGATTTAATTACTATGTGAGCTCGCTGTTTTAAATCTCGGTGAGAATTAACCACAGCTCTTCCTAGTAGCTCAATAAGACCATAATCTTCACTAACATTAAGGTCAAATCTATAAAAATTAAAATAACATTAGTAATGTTAATAATTTTAAATTTTATTATATCTACTTAGTGATAGATGATATGCAAGTAGTAAATAATTCCAGTTTCATTCTTCTATCATGGCTATTAATGATATTAATATAATAACTTTAACATGCACAAGTATATAAAAACTTTGCTATATCAACTGGATTAGATGTAGTAGATGGAGTGGTTCGATTAATTTGTTGGTCTAGGATTTTTAGTAATGATTCAATAATTTTTTTTATTCTAAAATTTGTACATTAAAATGTAATTTTTACAGTTAATTTTTAGTAATTTAAAAAAATTTTTTTCTTGTTTTCAGTAAAATAGTAAATAAACCACACAAGTCAAAATAAACATATGAGCCTACAGTACATCTATTAAATATTTCATAACCTTTTACATGGGTATTTTTATTGATTATAACATTTTATGGGTAAAAAACTAATTTTTAACAATAATGGCAAAATAATTTATAAAAAAAATACACTATATTCGAGTAAAAAGAGTAAATGAATCATAGTATAATTACAATTTAAAGTAAATACTTTTTAAAATTAGTAAAAAAATATTATTTATAAATTATAACAATAAATATGCGTTATAATAAATATTTTAAAGAGAAATTAAAACATGTTTTATATATATTTTAGGTATAAATGTAAAAAGAAATAAGAACGACACTAAAAAATAAAATTTATCTTGTTATAAATATATGGTAAAGTAGAGTAAAAACATTTATACTTTATTAGAAAAATAAAATGGTATTTTTTAACATAAAATTTTTTAAGTCAGGCATCAATCTAATTAAAACAGAACAATTATTTGTTTATTTTATACAAATTTAATCTATTTATCATAGAAAATTAAAACGCTTTATATATTCGGGAAAATAGGATAATATAAATATTTTATATAAAAATCTTTTAATCGTTATACATACAGATTCAAACAAAAATATTAGATTCAAATATTTAAAATTTAAAAGAAATGGATGATAAAAATATATAGCGTATCTTTTCAATAAGTTATAATATAATTACTGATCAAAGTGAGTTGTGAGACCGTATCGCTCAGCAGAGTCTTTAGATAGTTTCATAGTTTTATAGCTCATTACTTTATTTTTTCTCAGCGATTTTGGTATTTTAGCTTGTCTTGAAGTTTTATAGCCAACTGATCTACTATCAGATATAATTTTGGATTGTACCAATGAAGAATTAATGCAATCATCAAAAGGCAAGGACGTTGTCTATGTAAAAATAATAATATGATAAAAGAGAATTAAAGGGATACTTTTTTTTGAAGTGCATCCATAATTATTATAAAAGCTCTTATTCCTACATTAGCTTTCTAATTGTTTTATTAACATATGAATAATAGTTAGGTATAAAAGTGAATATTTTACCTCAGGAATAAGTTGCTTTGAAGAATTGACTTTAATTAACTCTGGTATAACTTCATTCATAACATAAACCAATTTTAACTATTATAAAATATTTAAAAGGTCATCTTTTTAATATATTTCATAGCTACTTGGGACATTGTGTGTATAATTTTGACTAATATATTACCAAAAACAGCAAATAATGATGTCTTTGCATTTTTGAAACAATTTTCAGCGATCAAAGCAAAAGCTCTTTAACAAATATATTTTAATATAAAACCTTAGTAATTTATAAATTGAGTTTTTAGAGGTTTAATAAGTAAAAAAGAATTGGAATTATTACTTAAAACATTCTTAATGATTTCATTGTACAACCATTGCCGTTAAAAAAAAATATCGTAATTTTATTGTTTAATATTAGTTAGATAAAATTAAATAACCATAATAATATATTACAATAAAATATTGTGAAGAATGAACAATTTACTTGGATGTTACTGAATTACTATCCCCCTTTAAACGAACACAATAAACCCTAAACAATAAAACATACTTAATTATACTTTTTAAAACATATAAAATAATAGTTACCACACTAATCTATAAATACATTCAATAGATACTTGTAAAATTTCATTATCTCTACTCTAATACATATAACAATAGTATAATAATAACAAAGTATCTAAAATTATTATACTTTTAAACTAGTAAGAAAAATATTTAAAAGAGACATCCAATATTGTAAAAAGAATATTTTCTTACTACAACACAATGCTGCAGCAACCAATGGCATAGCAACCTAAGGATATAGTTCAAGAAATAAACATAAAAATAACATACAGCTTGATATTTTGCTTTTTTGTTAAGTTCATTAAAACTATAAGTATAAAGTTTCTCAATGAATAGTTTTATTGCAGGGATATTTAGCTCTGCATTGGCAATAGCTGACAATGGAAATAATATTTCCATAAAAAAATATGCGTAGGCCATTTTAATATCTTTGTCTTTAAGTTCAATAAAGTTTTTAAGACAATCCTTTTTATTATAATAATTAAAAAAAAATAAATAATGATTAATAAATTGAGAAAATAGAATTTTATACCATTAAAAATTGAAACATTTCTTCTACATATTCAACTGGATATAACTATATGTAATAATAGAAAATTTAAAATTATTGTATAAATACATGATTTCAATTATTCTAGTAAATAATTTTTTTTATTAAAGAAAAAAATGGTAGAAAGTATAATAAATGTAGTTTTTTAAAAAAAAAGAGATATCTAATAGGTTATTTTTTTTAAACTATCCTATGATTAAATCTAAATATTATATAAGAAAATCACTTTTACATGGATCGATCGAAATGACGATATAATCGTAATATGATCAACCAAAGAATAATTATCTTGTATTTCCTCCAAATAAAACTTATGAATTAAAGAAATTTGTTCATGAAATGCAATTCCATCAAAAATTGATCCACAAAGACGATTTATAAATGTGTTATTGTTTGTAGAAGCATTAGATGAAATGGCACATGTATATTCTTTACATATAGTTAATATTCGCCCAATAATATCCAAATATAGCTCATAATATTCATCATGATTAAAACAAGTATCCTATTATTAAAATATAAGTTTTTATAACACATATAAATACTTATAAAAATGTATATAAATTAATAAAACAAATTTTTTAAATATTTAAACAATAATATTATTATTAATAAAAAATATACTTTATTTGATAGAATAGCATCGATAGCAAGTAAAAAATATATTCTTGTTATCTAAATTATTACAATAAACATTAAAATAACCATATATTGGTTATTATATTAAAATTTATATTACATCAAGTTTTAATTTATTATTATCTTTATTATCTCTAAATAAATATTTAGCTTAACTATAATAAAAATGATTATATGACTGCATTTACGTTTTTTTTGAATGATATTCTTCAATATTATTATCATACCATTTTACCATAAAACTAATAAGATCTCGAATATAATACTTTGACAAATTGGTTAGTGATAATAAACTCTATATGATTATATATTATTTAAATAGTAAATATTAGCATGTTCTTATGCCAAAACACATCATACCTTTAATAATTCCTCATTGTTATTTGAATCAAATGCTTGATGATAGTGAAGCTAACATAAAATCAATAATTTATCATATTTATCACATTACATTTTTATTTTCATTTAATTTTCTAAAGATACAATCTACAGCTTTAAAATATTTTGAATAAGTTAATTCTACCATATTGTTATCATGTTGTAGCATGTTAACAGATATTGATGAACTAGCATCGATTTTGCTCATTATAATATTCAAATATCAATGGTATTTAATTTAAAAGCTTATTGCAAGTTAAAAACATAAAATCTATAAATTAAAATCAATATAAATTTTTTTAATTAAAAATAAACTCTTACTACACTTTCTGAGCCTTGTAACACAAAAACGAACTAATCCTCTTAATCTCTATTTAATGCTCAATACCTTAATGCGCATCGTAGTAAATTGGTGTGTGTCATCCGTATTAGCATTCATTCTTCTTTTTATCTATATATTCAATTAAAAATTTCACTATACTATAATATTTCGTGTTTTTTTATAACTTTTATTGTATTTTTTTGTCCATATATAGCTTTTAGTTCTTTTAATTTATTAGAATGGAATTTCTAATGCGATTAAATATCACTAAAATAAAATTTTAATTAATCCTTCTTAGTTCAAATTGCATTATTTTTAAAATATAACTAATTTTAGATCATTTATTCTATTCACTCAAAGTAAAATTTTAAATAATTAAAATTTGTCATTAATTCTATTATCTAAATCAATTTAATTTAGTAACTATTTATACTTAATAAAATAATATAACGAATTTCTCATTAAATCATGCTTTATTAAATACTTAATTTTCATACCAACAAACAATGATTCATTATTTAAATGTTCACTAGATACTAAATAATTAATGCAGTTTATCATTCATTTTATATATTTTTTCAATTAGAATCAACATATACATTTTTCCCGTAGATTATTGTTGTGATGCGTGCGCGCCTTTGGTGATTAACATGAATTGTCAATGGTTAAAGGTGAGATGTTCAGTTTACTACCTACATGATTTTAAATAGCATGTTACTTTCACATATTATACTAGTTAACTATATAACAACTATTTTTGTAATATTTTTAATAAAATGGTCCTTATTTTAAATTAATACATCGATCTAACGAATCACATGTGTATTTTACATCATAAAAAAATGAATCAACAATTTTATACTATTTTAATCTATTAAATATGATGAACTTAGCTAAGTGAATAGTTATTTCCATCAAAACGTGAATAAATTCAAAGATAATAATAATTACGTTTGTTGAATATGGTTAAAGTAAAATTTATTTAAAAAAATTCTTTATTTTAATACAAAATACACAATATATGATGCCATTATTAAATAAAGTATACTAAAAAAGTTATATACCATATAAGTAGTTTCAAGATAAATTACCAACAATATATTAGCAAATATTGCAAATTATTAATATTATGAATTTTAGATATAAAAATAAATTAAAAAAGTTAAAAATATACCTTTATTACAATTTTTTTAGATCAAATATATTAAAAATAAGCATTTTAGATGATTTAAAATGATCACGAATTTGAATATTCAAAAAAAATTACTATTTAAATGAATTTTAAAATATATATATTCATTAATCTTGATGATTAATGCTTAATGTATTGTTGTAACTTTGATAGATAAAATAATCTTTGTTTAATAAATTTAGCATAAGACCATGGTTCACACCATTATAAATCCTTTTTCAATATGAGCAATACATAACAGGTTTTAAACATGAAATCATGTCTAAAAAGCCTAAATTATCAGTTAAAATACTAAAATTAAGGAATTATTGAAATAAATAAAGCAATTATCACAATAATAAGGAAAATGATACTTGATATGTCTCAATAGAATAGAATATTTTTGATAATATATCAAGGTATGATGGATGGATGGATGAATAGATAGATTTTTTGTTAGATAAAATACACACGTGGAAATATCAATACTATAAAAAACATAAAATTGTACATGTTTAATTAAAAAATACGCTAGAATTATACACACTATCTATGCAATAATTGTGTAGCACATTAGACTTGATTAGATAGCAACAACACAATTGTCATTACGAAGAATGGAAATTATTTTGGCAAATTCGGTAGAATAAGATGACAATAAATCAGCACAACCAAACATAACAAGCTTCTTTTTAGATCTACTCATAGCAACATTTAATCTATTATTACTTAGATGATTGTAACTTGATTTACTATCCTCACTACAAATTTTCACAGCAAACGACAGCAAAATAACATCCTTTTCACAGCCCTATTTTATTCATAACAAAAAATAAAACAATAAATTTATTATTCTATTCACTTGGAAACGATCAATGGTATGAACTTCAATATTTTTATTAAAAATTAAGCATTTTTGTTCAATTAGCTCCATTTGCTTGCGAAATTGAGTTATAACAGCTACATCATCAAAAATATTAACACCAAATTTTAGTAAAACATTCAATATTTTAACTATTGCATCAGCTTCTACATTACATATATTTTTCATATCTTCTTCACTACGTGACTGGTTGATGGGAGGTTGTTGTTGAATATGACTCGTTTCTACAAATATAACTGACGCTGACTGAGGGTTCAAAACAAATGGAATCCATTTATCAATATTATAATCTAAATTATTAATACCGGAGAAACGTTTATTCCATTCTATAAGGTGTGATTCATTAGAATATGAGGATTTCATGATTCCATGGTAAAATATATCACTACAAATTTTTGATAACTGATTGGGCATTCTATATTGAATAGTAAGTGCAGAAACCGAAGAATGATGTCTATTAAATAGTTTCTCAAACAACGATATTCTAGCTTCATTCATACAGAAATGATTCCATCTAATAACAGGAGGTAGTTGTTTATGATCACCAACCAATATAAATTTTTTTGCTATCATAAGAGCTGGTATCAAATCCAATAATAATACTTGAGAAGCTTCATCAATAATACACACATCAAATTGATTTATTTTAGTAAATATTTTATTACTTAGTGATGAACATGTTGTAGCAAATACATGAATACAAGAAATTTTATCTTTAAATGATTCAAGTGAATTACCTTCAATAAAATGAGAAAAAGAATATTTTTGAATTTTATCAGCTATCCTATTATTTGGGCCAATACGAATAAAATTAACATTTCTTTCTACCAATTTTAATAGAATATTATCAACTGAATTATTTGTACCAGATGCTACTAGAATTTTTTGATTACTTTTGTAGAATATATGAACTAAACTAGCAATAGTGGTTGTCTTACCAGTACCAGGTAGACCCCAAATAAGAGCATAATCATTAGCAGTGAGACATTTTTCAAGTGCCTTTATCTGATCTCTATTCAATCCTTTGGCATAACTTTCTATATTATTAATATCCTCTTGTACAAGCTTTCTAAATGTTGGATTTTTATTGTTCACTATAAGGTCTCTTAAATGTGCTACCTGGTTAGTATTATTCATCACAAAATTAAGCAAATTTTCATTATATGATTTAAAATCTGTGCTGTGCGGAATTTTTTCAAGCGTAAACATTGATTTTTTATGTTGATTTGACAATGGGCGAAATGATCCAAGAATAATTTCATTCTTATTCATTTTTTGAATATTACATTTCCATGTGTTTTTGTAATCACCACACGATCTTAAAATCACATAATCCCCTACTGTAAATATCTTTAAAGCACTATCTATCTTAGATGTTTGCATCTTGGATCTTTCAAAACTGAATGATTTAACAATCTTACATTTAAAAATATATTGTTTGCCTAAATCAAGTGGATTACAGCATAAAATTTGTATTTTGTAAGGAAACATTATTATTGATCCTTCATTTGATAAAAGATTAGATTCTACTTCATTTAACTCATTTTTATGTATACATTCTATAATCTTTCGCCAGCAATCATAAAATTTTAATGTATCGAGTGAAATTGCATTACTTTCAAGAGTTAATGAATTTAAATGAGCTGGTAAATTTTCTTGATTAGATAAGGCCAATAATTGGCATGTTTTAGTGTATGGACAACGTCGACATATATCTTCTGATTGAAATTCTCCAAGATATTGACTTTTTGGATAATTTGCGATAATATTACGAATACCTATAAGGTGTTTCACTTCTTGATCAATAAGATGGACTTTAACAGCTTTACCTTCATCTCTCAGATATAACAATAGTCCAACATTTATTTTTTTATTGTATGTTTCTGATAAAACTAGTTGATAGAGAGTAAGCTGAGCTCGATGATCCAGTCTACCATTATCGCCATATGATCTGCTTGATTTTAATTCTATTGGTAATATAAAACTACTTCCAGTGGAATTATCGTTAGACTCTACTAAACATGTCACATCAACATTTCCTTTTATACCAAAGCGTTGTGATGATATAACCTCTTCAATATCGCAAACTTTAAATGATTTAAAGCTATTCGATGATGATGATGATGATATAGTTGATGGTTTACATCTTCCAAGTAATACATTACTCCAATAAATTATCGAGTGATAGTAGAGTTTTATTTCATCCAATATTTCATTTTCTGATAAATCTGCCAAATACATGTTTAGTATAAGATCATGAGTTTTAAGAATTTCTAACACTAATCTATGAATATCATATTCATTATCTAATTTATTGTGCAAATCACTGTGATATGATGTGGAATGCTGATATAGACGTAATTGAAATATTCTATGAACCAGTGTACCAATAATTGTATATTTGTTATTAAAATTTTCAAAATTACCACCGTAATATTCCATTATATTTGCTTTTCTTTCACATTCTATTCCATTAATTATTGATGTAACGGATACCAAATTATTTGGTTCTTCAATATTTAGATAATCAAAAAATTTTAATTTATCATCTCCATTAGGAGTATTTTTGTTTTTACTACACAGCAATTGCTCCAATCTTGGATCATCAACAACATTAAAAATATCATATGGGTCATCTACTATTTTAGAACCAGACATTAATGGTGGAAAATCAGTATTGAATGTATCATTATGTTCTCCATTTGATTTTTTTTCTGTAAAAAAATCACCATTAAATTCATTTTCTAATTCTTCTTTGATATTTTTTGAATGACACACAGTAGCAGCCTACATACAAATTTATTTATCAAAATAATCATATCCTCACATGTTATACTATTCAATACTTTTATTAGATTATCAATCTTAGTTGTTTCTAAATTTGACCCACCTTTTACATTTTTACGTTTTCTAGGCTTCATTTAGTCTAACTTGAAACCAACCTTTGGCAAACACGAAGCCGCGTTTATCACCAGTTATCACGTGATCATGTGGTTTTGTTATATATGTCGAACTTCTATTCATCTATTCCTTCAATGATTTCACTAATTAGCTTTTTTATAATAATAGATGTAATCTGAATATTATTTTGTTACTTTTATAAAATGATGATATAACTTATTGTTAATAATATTTCAATTTATGCGCGCGTTTCCTATTTGTTTTAAACTACAAGGTGTAAAATATTTTTTTCATTTGAGCACTTACATATTTATACTATTATTTATATTAAATGTAAATATAGTTAAAATAAATAGCTATTGCGTAAAAATCGATGTAATAAGACTGTTGATGACTTTAATAGATTTTGAAAAGAATTATGTTATACTAAAGACTGTACTCTAATAATAAAAGAACAAAAATAAAAAAAATTTTAAGTTATTCAACTAAAAATTGATTTGTATGCAATTTTTTTATTACTGAATAGTAACACTAGACATTATGGAATCCATTGTAATATGTTGATACCATTTTTAAATCGAATTAAAATTATTGAAATACATCTATTTTCTCAAAAAATTATTAAAAGTTACTAGTTTTTTTTACAATTTAAAATACACTGAATTCCGATGGAGCTATGGTGTGCATGACACTAGTGATCCCACCAAATTCTACGTATTATTTTTAGATTTCATGTACCATCAGGCTAATTAATTTTTATAACACTTAAATATTTACAAATTAACTCAATTTTTTACTTAAAAGAATACAAACTATTACATAACCAAATTATTAAATATATTTTTTGCTAAATCTCTCAAATTTTATGAATAAACAACATACAAAGCATAATGATTATAAATAATACACTTTTTAGTAATTTCAAAGCTTTTTATCAACAAATTAAATACTAGACAGCACATTAAGATTAAAAACAGCATAAAATGGCCTATTTAATATTCTAGTTGATTGCCAAATTAAACTATTTTGTTTAATATCCATATCCGCGTTTCACTAAAAGAAAACAAATCAAGACTGTATGATAAACAAAATTAAGTCTATATGGATTATTATTTGTGTCCAATATACTAAACTATGAATTTCCGTCAATATTTATCACCACACTTGCACACATTACCAACTCTGAACAACATACACCGAGCAATTAGATGTATAAAAACTAGTTTATCATTAAGAATGAAATTTATACTACATTAATAGTAAATAATTTTCTATAATAGAAAAGAATAATCAGCCAGTCGTACGTATTAAGGTTATAATTAATGGATTTATTATTGGTTTATAGAAAAAATAGATAATAATTATATATATATAAGTATAATAAATTTTATTCAACCTCTAAAAGCATCATAATGAGAGTTTGTAGAAAAAGAAATACTAATAAAAAAAATTATAATAGAGGTTATTGTAGAAAGTAATAAAACATTAGACTAAACAACTACCAAAATACCATTGTACAAATCAATTACAAATTAGAAAGTGGATTATACTCTAGTATTATATAATTAATTGTAAAAAAAATTATTCAAATAAGTTACTAGATCTATAAAGATATTGTAAAATATCTGATAGTGATACGACTCCAATAACATTGTTATTATCATTTACAACAACAAGTCTATGAACCTAAGATTAAATTAATTGGTTATGGAGTAATATTAGATAATTATATTATAAAAAGAAAGATGATAAGTTTACCCTGCCTTTAACAATTCTTTTAATGATATAGCGTAGAGTATCAGACAATTTACATCGAAGAACTCCTTCAAATCCTAATTGTCGATGAAGTAATGCATTTGTAATAGAATTATCTAGCATTGTATAATTTCTATCATGTGCTAGCATCTAATTTGTAAAAAAAAAAGTTTATCTCAATTATAATAATAACATTTTTTATTGTCACGCAAAAACTCATACAGAGGCATCACTTTTTGAGTAGATATCAACTAGTTTATTATTATCATCAACAACTGGTAAAGCAGACACAGAATTTTGAATAAGTAATGTCAATGCATCTCTTATGGATGTTTTATAAAATATCTACATATGATAGCACTAAACAATATAAAATCAATAAGAATTTACAGTATGAATATTGTTAAATGTTCCAATTTTTAATTCACTTAATGGAAGATCATAAAAGTGTGGTTGCTTCATGCCTTTAGTCTTAATTTATATTAGTTTATGTTAGAAGAAGAAAAAAGCATTTACTTTTAAATAAATATAATGTAATATTCGTTTGTGTGTTACAATATAAATTGGATTATATGTGATTTCATCAAGTGTCGCTAATCTATGGATACGATGCTGCGACAATACATGGAATGCATCAAATAACCTTTAATATTATTTTAAAAAAATTTATTTAATTTATTACAAAAATTCGTTCTATAAATACTTTACATCAGGAGTCACATAAATGAGGCCAGATGATGATTTTTTATGAGCAAAACATACATCTATATTTTTTTATAGACAGCATATAATTGTAAATCAATATTAGACATATTATATATTAACCTCTCCATGTCGATATTTTAGAATTTTCAATTTCATTTATTGATTCCTAATTATGTAAGAAAAATATATATTAATTAACGTAGAGAGATTGAAGTAGTTTTACAAAATGTGAAGTTTTTGCAAGTATAGTTGATATAAAATCAGTCACAGTAAACATTCCATCAAATTGTGATGTTGTAGAATTCCATAGTAATGCACCTCTGCTTTCTAAAGAAAGGTATATATATATACTTTATTTATTAATTTAATTAAAAATGTATGACAAAAATAAAAATATATATTATACCATATGTATGGAGTGCATTGAATGCATTTTTTACTTTTAAATGAACATCCAAAACTATTACTTTATTACTTTTAGGAATAACATCATAAATAGTTGAATCATTCACAACTTTCCAATATTCACTACAATATGTTAATGACTCCTGTGTTGTTGTTGTTGTTGATATAAATTTAGGTTCCTCAGGATTAATATAAATATTTCTATTCTTTATTCATGTTTAATTTATTATTAAAACAGTAAAATTATCTATACTTCATTTATATGATTTAAAGCTAGCTTAGTTTCAGACTTATTAGATTCTCCATCCATATATTCATCCATTGTTAGTGGTACGACATTTTCGTGCATTTCAAATGCTGGCGAATTATCAAGAGGTTCACCATCTCCATTGTCACTAGAAGAGTTATTAATTGTCATATCGCAATCTGATTCTTTTCCATTGTTTTGCATCATTGATTATAGAGCCCGCCGAAATACCTTTCCTTACACACAATTCATATAAGCAGATTTTTTATTCACTGAACCCCGAATTTTACCGAAGTTTCTTGAATTTATAGAGTTTATTAAAATACCATTATTTTTAACTACTTTTATATTTTTTTTACTTTTAAATAAATTTTCAAAATTAAAATTTTAAGCGAATTTATATTTCTTTCGCTATGAAACAATAAATGGTTCATGTGTAATCGTTCCCTAAAATATTAACATTTTAAGGGTAATAAAATATACATTACATTTCTATACTATATTCTAAAAAGATTTTATTTTCTTATTTTTTAGTATATAAAAATATCCATAAAATCTTTTTGTTTTTAAATCTCGGTTTATATTATAACCATTAGATTATCCTTTGTTAGAATGTATTTAACACAATAACAAAAGTGGCATCGATCTAACATGTTTAATGAAGTTTATTTATACATTAATGTTATTAGAATTTATTATTATTTTAAAATTTATAATATTAACTCTTAAGTCATATTTTATAGAAATTAAAATTCATATCCTAGTATCATTTATTAATATGTTTTATTGGCAAATATATATGGTTTAATTTTATAATTAATATATAGACATATATTTTATATTTGATAGAAAAAATTACATCGATTAACTTAATAATAAATCATTCTATATATAAAAACCATTTCTACAATTTTATCGTTCATTAAACCTACGAACATACACGATCAATTAATTACAGTCATATTAATATATAGTGTGTGACATTATTACAAAATAAAATATACAATTATTGATATTATGCCATGATATGAAAATAATGTAGTTTAGTACAATTTTTTCACTTTTATAATGTAATAATACTTATAACTACATTTACATTAAAGCTTTATTTTTTAAAATTCAACTACTATCAAGAAATTATTATTACAAATAACGGTAAATTTATTGTTTTATAAAATATCTAAATTACTTACTTTTAATATAATTAAAAAGGTACCATTTTTTAACATTAATATATTTATCTCTTTACGTGATGAAATGTAATTTGGTTAACATAATTAAAGCACCACCAAGTAGATACTTTTCAATAACACAAAGAATACCGATTCACGTTTATATTTTTTAATATATCCTATCTTTATCACATTTTCCTACATTATTTTTTATAAAAACTATTAATAAATTAATTCAAATGATCAATAACATGATTTACACCTACATTTGTACATAAATGTAGAGTTGGCTATTATTAACGACCATATACGATGTCTTCTTCGTTAGTGGTATGAAGATAGTCAGACTTATTATTTTTGTTACCGACATAAGTATCATTACTGAGTTAACATCAAATTAAATATAAGTTTAATAAAAATTTTAAAGTATTTTATTAATTAGTATTAGTGTTTTATAATTGCTTATAGTTTAAATAATAATTATATATTATAAATATTATAATTTATATAAATAAGAATTTAGTTGTTGAATAAGTGTATATTAATAGTATTATTTTTTTCTATATTTATAAGTAATATTTTCTTATGGAATTATATAATTTTTACATTATATTCTTCATTTAATCATAATCTATTGTTGAAGATCATAAATATTATTATTTTATTAACTTTTTTTCTATCTGAAGTAATTAAACAACGAATAAAATTATCATTGCCAAATATTAAATATCAGAATGTTTGAAATAATAGCCTAACTCATAAAAATGCTTCAACTACTTAAACAATATATTACCACATAATTCTATACATGTATATCAAAACATTATACACTATTACTAACTTTTTATATAAAATTATAGTTGATTCTAGTTTATATATTTTAGTTATATTGATATAGTGAACTTTTGTATCTATATAAATGTATATTATAAAATTAACTTTATAAGTAATAAATTATTTACTCTATTATATATGTTAATATGTTATTTATTTTTAGACAAATAAGTTAAATTAAAATTATAACTCGTTTCATTAATTTTACTTAAATTCATTCCCTGTTTCTATGTCATAAAATCTTATACATAATACAGTATTACCGTAAAAGTTTATGAAATACACTAATAATATCATAACAACACTAGACAGCTTTCCTCTTCCTGTACCCTATCCATGGGGTTGATACGAAGATAACGGATCCTTGTTACAGTAGTCAAGTGCCGATATAGCTATTTTTATTTCTAAAATTAGAAATCATAAAAATACTATAATTAATCATATAATATAAAAAATAATGGTTTTTTATCAGAATAATATATAGTATATGTATTTTTTAATACAGATTTTCTTATGTTAACACAAAACATCGTGATAGATATTTTCATAAATGTCTCTTACTAGATGATATTTATGCTACGAATGTCTTTAATGAAATAAAATATATATTTTTATGAAAGAATACATGATGAAGAATTTACATACGGATTCCAATGGAATATTTAAGTATACATTGAACTCGAATTCGCTGGTGTTGTTGATATCATCTTATTAAGTCTCTTCATCATAAGGTTTTAAATAAATCCATGAATGCTATGTTTTAAATATGAATGAATAATTACATAGTAACATTATTAAAATAATTTAACATTATATTCTAACAAACTAGCTAAATTTTTATTTTAAAAAATATAAACTATAAGTTACACTATTTACTCAAAAGATAGAAGCTCTAATTTAAAGAAATGAAATTAATTATTAATATAATATTTCAAACATAATTTAAATAACATGAAATATTAGCATATATGAACAGATATCATATTTTTAAGATATTTTACAATTATTACTTTAAAAATTGTTATAAAATAAAATAGATTAGCTCCCGCCAATTATCAATGTTCTCTGCTGTACTTTAGCGAGTTTATCAGACAGATATAAAGTATTGCAGTTGTATTAATACACGCTAACAAACTGTTCATAAATCATCTAAAATGAATATGATGTGTGATTGTATCATAAGAAAATTTATGTGAGTATTTTTGTTACAAATATTAGAAAGTTATTTCATTACAGTGCACCTAAGTACGTATTCTAGAAAATTCAAAAAAAATCGTTGACTCATTGTTAGCAATCATGACTCTAACTTGAGGTATATGTTATTGATAATTTCTGTGGTGAAAATTGTCATATATATGAAAAAAGTATGTTGCTTCTTGATAGATATATGATTATATTGAAGTTTAGATTTATGAGTAGTAAATAAAGCCATAATTTAGAACATTACTTATAATGAGAGCAAAATGGAATGATGAGGTGCTTGCTGTTGACTATAACTTGTAGAAAGTAATGTATAGAAATGTTTTATAATTTTTATTTAGCCATTAAGCAGGCCTATAAAAATAGGACTAAGTTAACTTGGATTGATGAAATTAAAAATTTCTACTATTTTAATAATCATAAAAGTATCAAATTGAAGGTTAAAAAGTAATTTGATGCATATGAAACATAATAAGATAACAATTTAGCTTGTATTCTTTGCGCTTGCTTGATAAATGTAATGTTTATATCTTCATTTATGCTAAAATAAATGTTTACAGTTGAAGAAAATATAACAGTATTGTAAAACCATGTACTTTTACATGTTAATACACATGGATTATCTGTTATTTATATGAATTTATCCACAAAACATATGTTTTAATTTTTCATGATTTATTTTAGAGAAATATGGAAATGTTTACTTTTAAAATGAATAGAACTAGTTAGTAGTTGTATTCATACACCATTATTTAATAGTAGCTCCACTTGTAATGTATTTGCTATTGATAATGTTGAGTAGAGTATATTTAACTTTGAAAAGAAAATTTAAAGTATATTAAATGTAAAAAATAACATTTATAAAAAAATATCAACCATTTTTTTATAATATAATAAAATTATTATTTTAAACATGAATGACGATCAGTTATAAATCAACGTGAGTGAAAAACTGGTATTCATAAGTCGATATAGTATGTTATTATAAATTTTAAAAAATGAGACATATTTTTGTGTTTAAAAGTTCAGTAAAAATGTTACATATAACCTTATTGGTAGAATGATATGATAAGGTTGGAAAAAATAAACAATGGTTCATTGATGATGACCTACAGTATCAATAACAGTCCTTTCAGGTGATTAGATCAAATAAAACCTCAATAAATTTATAAATATGATAGATATATCACAATAAATTGTTTTTTAAAT
>JRUX01001390.1:0-39970 GCA_001407235.2 Kudoa iwatai
AATATTAACAAGGATTTAACAGAAAAATTCAACAATCTTTTTAAATAACACCATTAATTTATGTTGACCTTGTAGAAAATAATATTGTACATACTACTCATTTTTTTGATTAACTAGTTATTCATAGATTATATCAAAATAATTGTTATATTTTTAAAGAATGCTTTAAAAAATATAATTTTAGTAAACATGTTAATTATTATTTAATAAAAGATACCTAGAGAGGATGCTATAATTAGAATTTAGTTAATTATACCAGCTTGATTTCTATATAATATCTAAAACATTTTAAAAGGAAACCCTTTATCCACTTATATCTAAATCCATTTAATAGAATGTCATAATTTGAATTTTATGACTATCAAGGTTATTTTAGCAATACTATAGATTAGGATAAGAGTACTTAGTCAATACCAATTTGAAAATTTGAATCTTTTATAATTTTATTCACATCTAATAAAATTTTTTATTCAACTAGTTTCTAAAAATGACTATTGTTTATAGTTATTCATCTTGAGAAAAACGCAACAACATTAGCTTTATAATTCGGTAGATGTCGGAAAAAATAGTTAATACATTAGCTTTTGATTAATACAATAATTAACATATTAATGAAATAATGAAAAAATATTAATCTTAAAAAATATTAAAATCATTACGTTTATAACATTTGACCTATTCTATAAGCAAATATGTTGGTTTCAATGTTTATTACTTATACCTGCGCAGGCGCATTGTAACAACTAGGCTCCTTTATTTTGTATGCAATTTAAATGTGCCTAGTATAAGTTTCAATTTCACAACATTATTCTAGTTATAGATTTTTAAAGCATTAAATATAAACTATCATAAACATGTTTTGAGTATCAAATTCAGTAAGTGATTGAATTTTTCTCCATTAATTGCTGCTCATAACGCTGGCATAAACTAATAACCCAGTAGATAAGTCTATTTTTTGATTATAATATATTATAATAATAAATAGAACAATAAATAGTAAAGAAACTACTTTTATATGGCAAGGACCAATTTTTACAATTAGTGATAACAAATATAATTAAACAATTGACACATGAACAAGTAGAATTTATAAATATATTGAATAGATATTTATTTACGTATAATAATTAAATATATCTCATAGTGCTATCATCCTGTGACTAGCTATAAAATGATAATGATGTTTATCGTGATTGTTCGTTAAGACGACCAACTAATTCACGAGGTTTTAGAGATGGCATCTAAAGCAGGAAAGAAATCTGAAATGACAGAAGTTATTCGAGAGTGTACAATTAATATTCATAAAAGATTGTATAGAGTGTAAGTTATTGTTATCGAATATTATTATTGATGTAATTAAAAGTTCACACAAACGTCATGCTATTCGAGCTATCAAAGAAATCAAACAATTTGCTCAAAAGAATATGAAAACACCAGTAGTGAAAATAGATGGTGAGCTTAATAAATATATATGGAGTAAAGGATTGAGAAAAGTTCCAGTGAGAGTACGTGTGAGAATGGAGCGAAAATTGTCAGATGATGATTCTGCACAAAAATTCTATACTCTAGTGAGTTATGTGCCTGTGGCGTCTTTTAAAGGTTATTAATTATTATATTAAATACAGTATTAGTATCATTAATTAAGGTCTTCAAAATATTACAAGTGAAACCCTTGAATTTTAATGATAACTATAGACAGCGTTTGTTATATGTTTAATTTTAGTGTAGTAGTATTTTGATTTTTGCTTATAAAATGTGTGATATTATGTAGCACTATTAAAAGCAAGAATATATAAAATTTTATAATGAATTTATTATCTGTTAGATGGTGTCTATTATTTATACTACTAAAATAATTATTTAATGTTTAAAATGGGATAATATGACTGATATTGTAGTGTTAATAAGGTCTTTTCTCATGGCACTTTTTAATGTGTATATTTTTCTATATTCTTGCTACAAATATATTAATTGAATTTACATTTTCTATATACCTAACCAAGTAAATATGGTTACAACATCGTTTATTAATGTTATAAATTTTATAGTTGTCGGTTGAAATTATTGTTGTCTATCTATCGCTAATGAGCTTGATTTTTGTTCATATTTATCTTTTAGGTTGGTTGATCATGTGAACTATCTGCTAGCATCTCTTTCTTTATGTATATAAACAGTTTACATGGGTTTAAGTCGTGTATTTTAAATTCCTACAGAATATCGCATTTGATATACCTAAGTAGGAGGTCAAAAAGTTAAAGCAACTTTTTGTGAATTAAGTACCATTATTTGGGTTTTTTTAGGCTTCTTATTGATTCATCCATCAGATTAGTTTACATTGAATGGTGTGTAAGACTGGGGGATCTGTTTGACATGTAAAAATTTCTATCACCTTAGATTTTTACTTATTGACTGAATTTATTACAAAGAAAAACATATATCTAAGAGTATAAAATGTTACTTAAAAGATATACAATGAGTAGAATAGTATAACATTAGTCTTGTGTTGTGTGATATAGAGGGTGAAAAACGTAATAATAGTGTTAGTAACCTCTAAAATTTTTAATACTTTATAAAAGCAATTTAAAGGTTAAAATAAAATAAGATCTTAAATCTATTTATTAATATATTAGACCAACTAAATGAGCTAATATATCAAAAGAAAAATAACTTGTAAATGATAAGAAGTAATATTAATTATTTTATATGCACAAACACAATTTTATGTCTATAAGCTATATTTTTTTATAATATAAATAGTTTTTATTTAAAATAAATTAACTTGAGACTTTTATTATAATATAATCATTCCTTTTTCTACTAAATAAATTATTATAGCGAAATGTCACGTGATTTCATTTTAATTCAAAATTGAACTTTATTTTAGTATATATACTCATAATAAAATAAAATGATTATAAATTATGTAAATGTGCTAGATTATTTAGCTATGTGCTAAAATATTATTAAATACTTGTAATCATTGTAATAGAGCACTATTCACAATTTTTTACTATAATTTAACTTTACAACTTACAAATATAGATAATATTAATTAATATAGTTAAAAAATATGTTTGTTGGTGATTTATTATTTTTAATATATTTTTACTGGAATAGACATATATATTACATATGACAATATAACCGTATACAATAATAAAGCTGTAGACATCTTTTTGTATTTATTTGGATATTTTTGTAACATTGATAGAATCCGAATATGATTATAATACAATTAAAAAATTTATTACTTATTTAAAGGTATTTTTTAATATATCATTTGATCATAGAAATTCTATTGAATGACAAATAATAACCTTATTTTGTAAATTTACAAATTATAAGGAAACATGCTATATTTTTTAGGTTGTATTGAATAGAAATACATTTATTATAAATAAAAACTAAAAATAATATCCCTTAATAGGGAAACTTGCGCAGTCATGTCAATTTATTTAAAACATGATATCTTGATTGTTTTAATATAATGCAAAAATTTCAATTTTATACAAAATATTTTATCTTTCAAGTAACTCTATTCCATTTAAATTGTATCTAATTTCATATATTTAATTATTCTAAAGAATTTTTAAGGGTTATTATTATAATCCTACATTATCATATAATATCGTTGTACACCGTGAAAAATATGGATATCATCATTTGTTTGCTTTATTATTTAATTTTGAGGTTAATTTTATATATAAATCATTTATAATTTGGCAGAAATTAAATTAAATATTTATGTTTTTTACAAAATATAGAATGGGAATAGTAGACAACCATTGTTTAACTACCAGAGTTATCATACATAGCTTATGATTTAAAATTTAAACTATATTTATAACTATTAATGAACTATTTTATAAAATTTACAATTTTATCATAGATCCCTTTTTTTAATTATTATTATGTATAAGTTCAAAATGGAAAGAGATGATGCGCGATGGTAGTTATGTTTACGCCCGCTTTATTTTGAATGAAACGATATAAATTAAAGCTTTTATTAGCCAAAATAATAAAAATTTTAATTATTTTATCTACGAATAAGAAACTATTAAAATTTATTGATAACTACTGTCAAATGAAGTGTATTCATTATACCATGGGAAGTGTATGAATATAAATTTAATGTATGATGGTTAATAATCAACGATATTCATATAATATTTTCAGCAAATATAATATGTTTTAAACAAAAGATTTACAGTTAAGGTTATTCACTAGGTATCTATCAATAAGTGATATATAAAATTATTGGCTTCCAATCAATCATTTTAACTATACACCCATAAAAAGTATATACTTTTTAAGGTATAGTATAGATGTTATTATAAATAAGCCTTTAGTAAAATAAAAATAGTAAATCAACTCTATTTTATAACCAAAAGTATCTTTTTGAGGTATCTAATATTTTTAAAATTTTCTTTATATGTCATTCACTGTATTTATATTGTAGCACATCCTCCAAGAATTCATTTATAGGTTTTCAATTATATAGTAGTTAATCTTCACACACACACACACAATAACTTTATTATTCTACAAACTTTAAACTTGTAAAAATATTGATGGTATGAGTACATTTATTTTCATTAATGAATAGTATGAGAAAATTAACATAATGTATTATTTATTAGCCAGGAGTTTTAAGCTCTTTAAAGTAATGAATTTTCTGAAATCCATAAAAATTTCATAGATAATATATTTAATACATAAAATGTATTATAAATATATTATCTATATCTATCGTTGTTACATAAAATTAAATCATATTGTGCCATTTCTATATTCAAATCTTCTCTCTAACCATCATAATTAATCCATTTTTCAAAAGTAATAACAAAATATCTTTTCATAACTTTTTATTGTATTGACATACAAATTGATAAATCCAATAGAATCCATAATTAGCTTAGTAACGCATGCGCAATATACGAATTGTCGGCCCTTAATTTTCGGCAAGTAAACCTTATTGCGCCTATGGTTGTGACATTGTTGTTGGTCTTATTGAATGACTATTGTAGCATCAATAAAACATTAAAATAGCTACTTCAAATATAATATAATGTATTTTTATGATAAATATTTTTACTAAAAACATGATATTTGCTTTATATTATTGAGTGATTATTGATATTAATCTTGTTGGATAACGTTCTTTATTAACTTATATTTATACTTAGAACAAATTTATATGTGAAAATAACAATAGTATTATCGTAATAATAATTTATTATATTATATAAAAAGGTATGGATGTATTAATATTATTGATGCTATTAATACGGTGGTCTAATGTTAGTATTTTATAATTGTAAATAGAATATAATATATATTTATAATTATAGGGCTTTTTTTTGTACATAGCAATAAGAATCAACCAAGATAATGTCCAAGTATAATATTTTTATTTAATAGATCAATTTTATGCAGTTTTTATTTGTTTATTTAAATAAAATAATGTAATTATATTCCAATCATTAAAACTACTCACACCTATGATTTCATAATAGTATTTAATGCAATCTTTTATTTGACCATAAAGACATGAAAATGAGTTTTTTAATATTAATTGTGTAAAAATACAAAGTCATATAATTTTATAGTAATATTAGTTTCTGAATAAATGTTCAATTCATTTAAAGTATTATTTTAGTGTAATAAATCACACAGGTATATGAAATGATGAAATGAATATTTACACAAAATTATGAGCTTATTACAACGCTTAGCGGTATAAAGAATATAATAGAGGATTCTTAAACACATGATTTATTAACGAACAGGTTAATATTTTATCGATACTATAATGATAGCATCAATTGGTTGATATATGTCAACATAATGATGGGTGAAGAAAGTATTTTTACTACCCAAACATAATTATAATTTTCTAATTAATTAAAAATAATAACGTACGTGGATTTGAATTAAAAAACCACTATATTGACTTTATTTATATTTTGTTATCAACTCAATAACGTAAATAAAAACGATCTTTTTTGTTAGATAATTCTTCACTATGAATATAAATTAAAAAATGAAGCATTTACATAAATACTCATATATTAAACTATGGTCAGAGACTTGTTAGCAACAAAGTATACCCTAATAAACGTTTTAATATGATAAATATCATATATATATAGTGTAGTATGATATAGCCAAAGCAATTAAAGAATGAATAATTAAAAATGAGAAAAATAAAAGAACTTTAAAAGATAAATTAACTCGTTATGTATCTTGGAAAAAAATAATAACTAATCAAAAACTAGCTAGAACATTTAACAAATAGGATATAAATAAGAGAAATAAAACAGATGAACGAAATCGATACTATATATTATCATATAATATGACATGAATTTAGTTAGGCCTTGTGCTCTTATATTTAACATTTGCAACTGCAATAGATGATGCTTCTAGAAGAAGTTCAAAGGTGTTAGGATTAAGTACTGAATTTAATGTGTTGACTTTAAAAAGTAACCTGGCAGTTCTAATATCATAGTTATCCTTAGCTAGCAGCTTATTGAAAGGAAGAGTAATATTTTTAGCTCCCTGATTCCAAACCATAACAATCACCTCCGGTACATCCTTTTCAACACATGTTTTTTCAATAATTTTTATGTCTGTAGAGTTGGTATAGGAGATTGAGGTAATATTGCAAGCACCTCCAATTTTTGGAGCATAGAGTCGGTTAATTTTAATGTTTTTCATGAGTGCAATCGCTTCCTTTTGGAATGGATCACTACTATTTAAAAGAGAAGAATAGTTTTTATTAAGTGGAAGACCTAATTCATCGCCACCTTTAATAGAAATAGAACCATTTGTAAGACCCATAAATACAAGTGATGATAGATAGTTGATTTTCCAGTTTGGTTGTTTAAAATCAATAGCTTTTAATGATAGAATATTTACAGATTTGTCAGTATAATTCGAGGCTCCCAATGTTTGAATAATGTCATTACTTCCAGTATATATATCTTCTGTAGGCTCATAAAATGTTCCATTACACTTATTATTATGAAGAACATTAATTTCTGATAACGATGGAACAGCTATATAGCATTTTACATCTTTCCACAAATTATCACCATCCATATCTTAAAATTAACAGTTAAAAACAAAATAAAATATTATCATTATAATTAATTACATTGAGTATCTTTAGGATATACAATAAAACCAGAAATATCATTGTATGTATTATTTAAAATTCCAATAGTATGTTGTTTAGGTGGCTCATCTAGTCGTAAAATTACAGATATACCAACTTTTCGTCCTTGTTTGGCCATCGATATAAATGATGATACATCGCGTGAGCTATTATTAGGTACAATTGAACTTATAGGGACAATAACTGTTTGAACTCCAATTTCACGCAAAAATTTTAGTGAATTACTTATTCCATCAAAATCACCAATACCATCATTATTTGAGTCTTGAAAATTCTTCACATCAATCTCATAACAAAAACCATCTTCGCACAACTCTTTGTAGTTTCTTGATATACATTCACATGTGATACACATGTAAATAGAAGCGGCTAGTAATACAGCAACAATAGAACACACTACAGCCATGGTTACCACTCTAACAACTTTATACTTGCCAGAAGTGGGTGTAGTAGGTTTTTTTGACACACGAGTATCGTACAATAAAAGATCTTCTTCTTTGTTTAATTCCATTAAAGGGACACGGTTAATAGAATCTTTAGTAGGGGTTAAAACAATTTCTGACTCATCAGCTGGGGCTGATGTAGGAATTTGTTCGTATTTCTGTTGCTCCATGAATTGTCAAATATAGTGTCAACAACACAGATTACACTGTTCAGAATCTCTAATTCCCTAATGACACTTGCTGTAACGTGTTAATTCATATATGGGCTTTTCTTATAATCTTCAGCTTAACTATTCATTTTTAGGATTCAATGAGTTATACGAAAATTTGGTTCATGAAATATATCCCATTTGTTAAAGGTAGATAACATATCGCGCCATATATTTACGTATTTATATGTTATTAAGAAAAGTAAAAAATATGATTTCATAGATTCTAAACAATTACTATTAATGTCTAGATTTTCATGCATATAATAGTCTCAACTTGACAGAGACTTATAATTTAGGGTACAATGCAAACTGGTTTTTATTAATTGTTGTTAAAATAAACAGTGTAGCAACTAAGAAAGAATATGAAAATATCTTTTATAAGCTTAGGGTTTGCGGGTTTCATTAAAACTCTGTGGATTTAATAGCCATATAGATGGAATTAATTTACTCAAAAGTCTTAAACAATAATCATCTGTTTCTATGACAAGATTATAACACATTAAAAATAAAAATACTAAGTATAGTGTAATAAGAATATAAAATAGATTTTTATATTAACAAGTACAAATATTCCAATTCTTTATAATATTTATTTAATAAAATTACTTTATTCTATACTAAATGTCCAATCAAACAGTAATTGTTTAATAAATATGATGTATGTATAAATATGATAATTTGTATTTCTTTTTTTATATAAAATTGTAACTTTAATGATAATTAAAGACTTAAAAAATAATTTACTTTTAACTAAAAAATTTAATAATAATAGGAAACATTGTTGACTTACCTTTCTATTATAACATATTTAGTTATGTATGCTTATAGTAATTTTCTCTTTCTTCTATAAGATTAAACATACTATTACTTTTGGTTTATATAGGAATAATAGAATAACTATATTTATTAAATATCTAAAAAAATATAATTTTATAGCAATTTATAGTTGAAATATAAAAACTACTCTTTCATCTATATAACTTCCAATGATACGTAATTATAAATTTATGATATCGTTAATGTTCGTTTTATAAATTATATAGAGTCAACATGATGCGCGTATACATAATTAAGCAATGTATAAGACTCATTCTTATTTTTTAAAGTCAAATTTCATTGTAGCATACACCATGTGACATTCCAATGTACTGAAAATAATCTTCAGGTTTTGCGCTTTATTCCGTTCATTCATGAGATTAATTTACCTTTGTTTTTCTAATTGGTGTGTTGATCGGTGTAAAAACGTGGGAAATACATTAAATAGATTAAGTGTGTTATCTTTTGGTTTATTTGGACAAACATTCGTGCTAGCGTTATGTATATTCATTTAAAATATATGAGTTACGAAATTATGTCTATTCATACTTTTTAAAAATATATAAACACTCATTAAATATAATATTTGAAATGTTATCTAGCTTCCCGAGAGTGAACTTTATCAGTTGTCGACCTAAAACGAAAAGTTCCGGTGGGTTGGATCAATTTTCATAGCGCCACGTAAGAGTTATTTGTTTGAACGCTGCATTGTCTAAAATGTTAATAATGTTGACATGACTAAACTTAACTACGCAAAATAGAATGTTATATACAGAATTTTAGGTTATTAAAAAATAAAATGCCAGCAGCTATATCTTCTACCGTCTGCTATCTGTATAGATACAACCAATAAATTTACTATATATTACACATTGAAATGAATTATTCAATCAAATTCCAAATAGAATAACCATATTAAAATGTACAGAAAGGAATCATTATGGAAAATTTATGTGTATATATATTGTTAAGGCTTTAGACTACTGTATCGAGTAAAATATTTAAAAAAATTATTATTAACTATTACGTATGAATGAAAGTGTATATTGGAACTTATGAGTTAATGGGTTAAATGTTAAGTTTAGGAGTGAATTCATCAATTTTTTTGCAATACTTTGTTTTAAAAACATCAAAGTCTTTTACATTTAATTCACAATTGGGAATCAGATAATCCGTATGTGTATGATGGAATGATTCCATCACTGAGGGTGTATCTACTGTACTTATATGATTATGAGGAGTTTGCTTTCTAATATCTAAATCATGACCATTTTGTCCAGTTTCGACCAAATCCTTCGCTTTAATATCCATAAATGCTGAATGTACCTAAAAAATGAAATTTATACATTGAAAAATTATATTAATATTAAACTCTTATGGATAACTTTCTTCGAGTTGAATGATCAATTAAATAGGTATGATAAGCTTGTTGAATATCATCTTTAGTAAGCTGAAGTGCATAGTCAGCCTATAAAATTAAGACACTTAGGATACTTTTCAAAACAAAATTTACATACAAAAAGTTTATTTATATTATAATGGGTATCATTATACTCAATAATACGTTTAAAATTCATTTGCAATTCACATGAAAGATTGGGGAAAGGTTTTGTTAATTTGGCGCGAAAACCCATAATGTATTCTTTAAATTCATCATCTTTCATTTTTTTTATTACATCAAATATTTTTTTAAGACATAATTCCACCCTTTTATCAACATAATTTGATCTAAAAGTAGGTTAAAATTGTCATCCATAAAAGAGAAAATAGTTTTTTAAATTTATTACTGATGTTTTCGAGAATCAAAGTCTACATAGATTGATAGTTCGTAAAGCCCACTATTATGGTTAACATAGGTAAATACAGCATATCCAAGTTTATTTTTTGTTCTAAGAATGTCAAAGACTAAATATTTCATTATATGCCTTATAACATAAAGTTTAACAATTTCATTATAATCAACTGGTGGAATCTAAATAAAATAATTAAAATTATTTTTTTTAACAGAAAACAATTTTGCTTATTTTTAATTAATATCGAACATTAAAGTTTATTATATTAAACAAATAAATTATTAGTTGTTATCCAATTCTTGTTCAGCACATATTTTCATAATAATAATTTACTATACATATACAATATAAGAATGTTATAAATAACTTTTATATTAAGATATGAAACTAAAACGATAAACATATAAATTTATAACTTATTTAGAAATAACACAATGGATGGTTTAAAAAATATATAAAATTGTCAAGTTTTTAATAACATAGATAATAACTTTTTAATATATATTGAAAAAATATAACGTAGTGACACCATTGGATAGTATATATCATTATTTAACTTGAATAATAAAAAAAAATTTTAAATATAATTATATGCCTTACAAATGTTGTAGTATGCAAATAATAAAACTATATAACATGAATTGCTATATTAAGTGTCATAATAAAATTATCAGACGAAAACTTATAAAAAAAACTTTTATTTTTATGATAATCCATACCTTATAGATGTTGATAAGAACAGAATTTTTATCCATGGATAAAAGATTTTTATGAGAGCATGTGACATGTGTAATAGGAAATAGGTAAACACTGGGCTAAATATTTACATGTAATGGAATATTAATTAATAAATGTATTACTTTTAGGATAAAGCATTCATCATTAACTTTTTTTAATGGTTCAGTAAAAAATTGACATATGTTTGATACTATTGAAATAGCATCCTATGAAATTGTTATCATTACACTAAATAATATAAAACATAATACAAAATTATACTTGCTGTAAAAGTGTTCCCTGAAACAAAGAAACCATACAAAAACATGAAAATATTGTTTTAAAGGTTGACTGTATAGCATATGATTTATAAAATAATTATTTATACAATTAAAGTGTTATAATTACCTTTGAAGTTGAATAATCCATCAAATCAATATATTGGCACATACTAAAAATATTAGTTTCATCTGTTGAACATATATGCAAAATATGACTATTAAATGTATTATATTAAGACATTATCAAAAGAATATATACAATGACAGTCTTTGACGATCAAGTAAACCATTTATAATATCTTTTTTTAAGGCCTCCTATACACATACACATTTAAAAATTGATTAAGATACGCATGCGTTATATATAATGACTACTCTATTTATTATGGAATAACTATTACATAGATTAACGAAAAATAATGATGATATTAAAGAAATAGTTTTAATGGCGATAAAATTGTAAAATTTAATTATAGTTTAGTTGTAATGGAAAAAAAAAACAAAAATAATTTTATTTTAAAAAAATACACGTGATTAGGATTAAACAAATTAGCCAATTTACAAAAAAAAAATTGGTTAATTTTAAATAATAACTTAAAACATATTAACAATACTATAATCATCAACTTTATACATATAGAAATATGTTTGATATTTCTTTTATTAAATTTAGAATCAATATAAAAAGAAATTCATATTTTATATTTAATCAAGATGAATGTAAAAAAAATACATATAAACATTTTTTTATTGTCATGGTAACCATTTTTAAAATTTTAAACGAACAATTGACCAATTAAATTTAAATACAATTTAAAGAGGATTATTATTAAACAACAAACTAACATTTTTAAAAAAAATTTGAATTGCAAAAAATTATTATGTAATATATTAAAATTATTATCACATAAATTATACCTTAATAATGGAAAATTCTTCTTCTGAAGGAAATTCAGTAAACATACGTCTGATACACATATTAACAAATTTCTATGAGATAGTTAATCATAAAAACTAATATCAGAAATACAATGATATAAGCTTACATTAAAATTTTCATTAAAACCAGCAAAACTAAAAGTAAGAAAATGTTCATGAGGTTCATAATCAACACTATAAATAGTAACAACAATAACAACAACATGGTAAAATAATATACTTATATCCATTTCGTTGAGCTTGGTAGAATAATGTGGTAACATTTTGTTTCCAATACATAGTCAATATTTTCAAAATTAAAAAACTATATTAGATAGAGCAGTTAATAAGAGATATAGAAAATTGAGGTTTGTCATATAGAATGAATACAAAAGACTATTGTTGGGAATAGATTGATGTAATGTTTTTAATGTATTATCTTTTGAATAGTAAGGATTGAAAAAACATAGCCCCATAACAGCTTAATATAACAATGTAGTTATAAAGAAATTACAGTCAAAAAAAATCATTTTTAAAGTTACATTTTGGTTGATTAAAATGATGATCATATTTGTAATAGATTTTATAATGTGGATTAACTGCAATCAATTGAGGATACTATATAAATATTGTATAACAACAAATCGAGGATAACTATAAATAACCTCGTTATGGGATGTAAAATTGGATAATTCAAAATTATGAATTAAAAATTCATTTTTATGAGGTGGATATATAAATTCGTTTATTAATGGTAAGATCTTGACATTATTCCAATAGTCCATCCATACTATGGGTGTTTCTTGAATGGAATATTCTGCATTGAAATATTCAGTTGACATATTCGTTTTGTATTGTTTATGTGATGTCAAGAATATTATAATGGCTTTTTCTGGACTCATATAGGACAAAAGTGTTTTTATATGCTAATAATAGATGATATTTGCAATAAAAATGAATCATACGTCAGCATCAAATTTTGATAGTAAAATATGTTCAGTTATATAATGAGCTTTAGGATATATCTATTCAATATATATATATATATATATAATATGAAAAATATTTGTATGTATTAATATGGTAATTTTTAAACCAGCTCACTGCTCCATTAATAAAAAATACACATTAATAAAGTAAGTGTGTAGTCATTAATGGTATATATACAAAAAAAGAAATATTTATTCACAATTTATTTTATTTAAAAAAAATAATCATTGAACAGTCATATGAGCATGTAGCAACGAATTTAATCAATTATTCTATCATTACTACATCATAAAATACCATAAATTTAAATATTTATGAGTTCTATAATATATAAATATGTATTTAAGTAACCATATAAAATGTGTACATAATCTAAAAAGCACATATTACACATTAAATAAAGTATATAGCTAATAAACATAAATCTATATAGATATATAGCAAAAAACATTAAAAATTAAAAAAAAATCTCGATTATTATCTAATTACATAATAATTTAAATAGTTTAAGAGTAAAATATCTAATTTAATGGATAATAAAAAAAGATAGCCTTTTAAGGTACCATCTTAGTAACATTTTTAATCTACAAATGGTTTTTTCCATAAAAAAGCATATTACTTGCATATTATTTGAATATTCTACAGCTAATTCTGAAATGTCATCCTATATAAAATTATTTATTGAGTCTAATGACAATATCAATAATAATACCTTTGATCGAAACAGAAAATTAAAACATTCAATATGCTTGAAATCATTTAAAAATCTATAAAAATAAATGGTTTAATCATCATAAGATCAAGAGATAGGAAAAGTTTATGGTGGATAATACACAAGAAATTGTTACTCGTAGCTGGGTTGCTCACTATTCATCAAATATATATATGCAAATACACATGCAATGATCTATACAACACTAAACTATTAACTGTGTATAATAAGATCTTTAACATACATCCTTTATATTTTTTACACCCAAATCCTAATAAATAATTATTTAATATAATTGTTTTAGATAAATAATAAAATAATATGTTTTACATGGGAAATTAACTTTTTATTAATGTTAGTTTATTTAAAATTTATTAAAATACTATTATTTAAATCACAACATAAAATTCTAAAACATAATCTATTTTAAAAATATAAATGATCTATGTTAACCTCTAAAAGTATATTTAATGCTAATCTATAGTTTAAGTGAACAATATTAGCTATATTTTATATAATAATATATCTATTAATAACACAGAGCAATAACTAATCATTATTGACATATAACTATAAAAACATCAATTGAAATCATAAAAAATATTTTTTCATAAATTATATGCTATAATTACAATAGAAATAATAATTTAGAATAAAGAAAATAACTTTAAAGTCAAACATATATAAAAGCTTATAGTTATTATACATAAAATATCGATTTTTAAAGATCATTAAATAACAAAGAAACACTAAAATTGTAAAATTATTACACAAAAAAATACAAAATTAAAATAATAACTATATCATAATAGTCTCAAGCATAAATAAAAGCATATTATTAGTGGTATTAAAGATAAAACTAAAAATTACTGTTAGTTTGATCTTTAAAGACATATATGAAAAATAAATACATTCTTTCTTAAATGACGTTTCAAGTAAACTTATGTAATTTCTATGAGAGATTAAAAGCAATATTATGAATGATAGTAAATACCTTGTTTTAAGAGCGTGGTCAATAGTTCCAGCACCCTCATAACCCAATGCATCAGCAATGTATTGATAGCTTGCAGATCTAAATAATACTGGGATTATAACAAATTTAAAATATTTTATTTAAAAAAAAATAATTAAAATTTTAATAAAATACGCTTTTAAAAAATTTTTAATATTATAAAGAATATTCTTCATAGAATATAACTTTATTATATATTATAAACTTAAAAGTACAGTAATATCAGTGTATTTAAGTAACTAATAATTTATTACACATTATTTTTTATTAATAACTAAAATGGCAATTTTTAATTTATAGTTTTTTAAAAAATTATTCAAAATGACTTTAATTTAATTCTATAATAAAAAATTGATAAATATATATAGAAAATAGAACAAGATTGTGGTAAAAATATTACGTTTCATTTTCATTCACAGGTGGTAACACCCATTTAATGTACAGCTGATTGGAGTTATTAATTGACCGCACTAAATAACATTCAACATAGTTTTTCGATATTCACTACCATAATAAATATAATTGAATTGTTTTTTCTGTAAAATTTGACTCCAGTCATACATTATCCTTTTGTTTATTTTTTCTCTACAAATTAACTATTATAATAAAAATTCGTGTATAATATCGAAAAAAAAATACAAGACAAGCAATAATAATACGAATAAATAATTAAATTAAACAATATATAACCACACAAAATTTATGTATAACAGTGACAATTAAAATATAAATATATTAGCAAAATTTGTAGAGTAACAAAAACTAGAAACAAAAATATAGAAAAAAATTCTCATCTATTTAATATCATTTTCACATTTTATACAAAAAACATAATTTTTAATAATGATTTTTAACATAATAATAAAAATTGTTTACACTATTATAAAACTATCATAACTTAAAAATGGAATATAATAAACAGTTTATACATGCTGTACCATTAAATAAATGAAATTATAAAAACTAATAACATTAGTTTTATAGTATTTGGAAAGAAACATAACAAATATAATATTCTTTCAATCAAAAGAACTATCTTGAATAGCAAAATATTATTTATTTTACTATTTTATACTAAATTCGTAAAATATATTTTTAACGTATGATTATTTATCCTTATATAATTAGTATTGAATAAAAGTCCAAAAAACCTTATTTTAAGATATTGTAAATTAAATCAATGAATGATTTTATGCTTTTGATACGAAATATTTCATATTTATAACAAGTGACTTATTTAACAAAAGTAAAAAATTAACTAAATGTATGCAAAACACTCTTAAGTGAATTTATCATAAAAAAAAAATTAAATGATTACTTTGAAGGGATTTGTTCAAACAATTGAATAATCTTTAATATTTCATCACGAGCCATATCTAAAACAAATGTTATAAACATCAATAATGATATGTTATAAAGAGTCGTAAGTATATATAATAATGTAAAGAAATAATTATTAAATAAGAAACTAAATGAGATGTTGTTATTAATAATAATGTAACAATGTTGTTTAGTACCATAAAAATTATAGAAAGAAAGTTTAAATCACCATAAATATATTATAAAGCAAATAATTTAATCAAATCACTAGAAAATATAAATAAATGAATGTTACAAGAAGAAAAAAGAAGTTTATAATTATAAGCTGTATCAATAGCTACTTATCTAGGTATATAACAGTAACTGATTAATTTATATTATGATGAAATAGTAAATCAAAATTATATAAAAAGCATATATTTCTCAAATAATAATTTAGAGTTAAAAAATTATTAAATTTTTTTTATATATAGGAATAACCTTGAATAACAATACAAGCAGTCATATCATGTGATCTGTAATGTTCTTGAAAAAATTCTAACAACTTTTCTCTCATATTAATACCCTTTTCAATAAATTAAATAAAAAAATAAGTTTAAAAATAAATTTAGCTTACTTTTGCAGAGGGAATTTTTAATAATGTTTCACGATTACCATAGTTAAATTTAGCATGAGGTAGATGACATTCAAAGATGGTATTCAGTACAGAATCTACATGGTTATTATTACGACTAGTTGCCATTGTAAATTCTAAAGGATTAAAAATATTATATTATTAATATAAAAAGCTAAATTAATTTATACCTGTATCAACAGCTTCAACTTCTCTATTCATAGTATTTTCTTTCAATAAAGGATCAACAAAAAAATTGACAAAACTATTTAATAATTCGTTATTCAAATATTACTATATGTAAAGGTTAATAAAATAAACATATTCCTACATATCAGTTCCTAGAAACAATTTGTCTTGTGAAATAGTAAAGTAATAACAAGTCTACATACAAAAAATTTATATACATATGGTGGTTAAAGATATTACTTTTTCCAGGTCAGTGTACGCATTCATAATGCCACCATTTCTACTTACAAATGAATCAAAATCATCTTCATTTGGATATTTTTTACTACCCATAAATAGCACTAAATATTTTTACGGTGAAATTTATCATGCTAATTTATGTTAGAATAAACTAGTAAACTACTATGTTCAAGAAAGTGAGCAAGACCACTAAATTCGGATGGTTCATCATTACTACCAGCATTAACAACTAATGAAACAGCTGCCTAAACATAAATATAATTATAAATATTTATTCACGGTCAAAATTCATGTAAAAATACCATTTTGGTAGAACATTCTTCATTTAAATTTGAATGAACTTTTTTCTTATCATATCAAATGGTTATTAAATATTGATATATATGTTATTTTAGCAAAAAAACTACTTTATTCTCATCAGTAATATCCACTACTAAAACCTTTAAACCATTCTTTAACAAAAATTCCCTTACATAAAATATAAGTCATATTTAACAAGTATATATAGAAAATCTTTACTCATAATTTGAATGATCGTATTTGCTTTTAAAAATTTCGTTAGATTGAATAAAACCCCCCTGCATGCTTACTAACGTACAATTCAGCACGACCAATTACGACTAATTTCCCAATTATATCCTGAACTTGCGCATTTGTCAACTAATTTTGTATTAATATTGTTTTTTTTTAATTTTTATTGTTTTACTATTTCTTTTAAATCAATTTTTATAAAATTAGCCTCATAGGGTAGTAATTAAAAATCCTTTATTTTATAATCTGATTTAGAATTGCATAAAGTAAATGTGTAATAATAGCATTTAATATTTAATTATTTATTATTTTAAAGTAGCATAAATGAATAAAAAGAATTCTATAATTTTAAAATATTTTAATTTTTAAAAGCATTATTCAATTATTTTATTCTATCAATAAAATATCAAGAATATTTATTGCTATTTTCTTATTCATTCAATTTAACCTAAATGTGAGATCATATTAATCAAATTTATGCAATTTATAAATTCCATATTAGTTACATCAAATATTTGTACTCATTTTTAATTTATAATGAATTTAATAAATAAACTAATCATTTTATGGAATGACTTGATTTTAATGGAAGAATGATATCATTATATATAAGTATTTTATTTAAATTTGATATTATCATACAAAATTCAAAAAAAAAATCAGGAATAGTTTGTATTTTTACAAATTTAGTAACAACTATATAAAATAGCATTTGTTATTTTGAAAAAGTTATTTTTTTAACTTTTATTTAATCTATATTATTTTGTATTCTATTAATTTAACTAATAAATATTTGAATTCGTCTAGCTATGGTATTATATATAGAGAGTTAACTAGACATGTTTTTTAAAAGTCAATTTTAAAATTTATGTATAATGGATAGAATTTATTAAATTAGTTGGCAAGCTAGCTTCAGTATCCACTTTCAATATAGCTTTGTACGATTGTAGAAATAATAAGCCTAATCTTGTATTACAAGTGTAATTTATGCTACTATTACCTTTAATGACCATATGCTTTGCATTATATATTCATAATATGCACCATTAAAAAACTATATAAGCTTGTTATTTTCATTCACAGTCCAGTATTTTTTTGATAAATGTTATGATAAGTAAACAAAACGAAAGCATCATATTTACTTTTCTATAATTTAGATATATCATAGCTAGAAATAGTCAAAAAATGCAATCAAAAAACAGCTAACAACACTATGACCATGTGACGCGTTACATTAATACGCATGCGCTAGTTGAGGAGATATGAAGTTGTCGAGATTTGTCAAGATATTAGAAATAAAGTATCCAAAGTTATTTTCTGCAAGTTGGGACAATGTTGGACTATTAGTAAATCCTCAAGACTTACATATTAATAGGATTTTATTGACAAATGATTTTTCATCAGCTGTATTGAAAGAAGCTAAACAGAAAGATTGCAATTTAATTATATGCTATCATCCAGTAATTTTTAAAGGAATAAAATGTTTAGATATGGAAAATAGTACAAAAGAAGCTTTATGTTTAGATGCTTTTATTAACAAGATAGCTGTCTATTGTCCTCACACAATTTTAGATTGTGTAATAGATGGCTTGAATGACTGGTTAATAGGAGCACTATGTCAAAATAATAAAGGAAAAATTAAGCCAGTGAAACCTTTTTCTCTAATAAAAAACTATTTCTCATCGGTTATTTCCGTAGAAAGTTCTCAACCATTAAATTCTCTTGAATTAAATGAAAATATTCAGTTTTATGTTTGTGATTTTAATAAAAAGTAATTAAATAATCTATAAATTATTATCACTTTTAATAATTATTTCCATGTGGAAAAGGACATATATTTTTAGTGATTTACATCTATCTGATCAAAATTGGTCATATATTATTGAAGATTGTTATCCTGAGTCTATTGATGACATTGTATGAATGGATATTACATTGAATATTATAATAACATGGATTGTTTAAGTTTTTTAAAAATAACTTTGGTGATGGTAGAATAGTTTGTCTACAAAATCCTATTAATATAGAAAAATGTATTGATATAGTAAAAAAACATTTGAATATATCTCATGTTATGGTTGCATCACCTTTCAACTATAACCATACCACTAAAAATGTATATAAATACTTTTATTATTGATGAAATATATAGTATGTGACTTTGATGTTATATTCAAGATAACAAAGATAGCTGTGTGTGCTGGATCAGGTGGAAATGTTCTTCGAGGAGTGAATGTTGACCTTATTATCACAGGAGAATTGGATCATCATTCTATTTTAGAATACATAGAAAAGAATACTTATGTTATTGTTACCAATCACTCCAATAGTGAGAAAGGGTTTTTAAATGTTTATATGGAGCAAATAAAAAGTCATTTTTCTCGTTTTATAACGCCATCCGATGCGTTTCCTGATATAATTGTTTCATGTGATGATTGTGACCCACTTAAATTTGTTTAAATGTTTATTAATAAAGTGTAAAATTTGTATCATTTCTCAAGTTTGTTGTTATTTATTGATATATTTCTTTGTTAATGATTATAAAAGAAGATGATCATTTACCGTTTTTTGAACCAATTGTACCATTTTTACATAATTTTATGCATGTACACAGTATGATTTTTTTACATATTCTTTTCCAATTAAATAAGAATAAAACTGAAATATTAAAAAATACTAATTTTATCATTTAACAAATAGTTTAACATAGTAAGTGTGTTACAAAGTAAATTTAAAAAATTAACATTATTCTCATGTATGTTTATACATTAAAAGTACATCATTGTAATTGACCTTAATCATAGATTATTTTCAATAACATGGAAATGAATTGCAATCGTTAAAGTCTTTATATAGACAGAGCTAATTGTAGAATAAAATTTTTGTTTAGATTAAAAATTAGAGTGTAAATTAATTTTTAAATGATCTATGTAAGTTGTAACTATATACTAGTTATAAGAATAGACTACATATGTTATGGCATATATAGATTAGACACAATCAATTATTGAAAAAATAAAACAATATTACATTTTAATTAGTCATACAAAGAAAATTCTTGTATAATGTAGGCTTTAAATATTTTTAAAAGATTTTTAATAGCAGACGGACAAATAATTGATTCGTTATCTTGAAAAGTATGCCAATAATCTGGAAAGGGTAATGTGATAAAATGAAGAATTGGTACACCTATGAAAATGGTTTTTTATTAACAATAGAAAATTTATGAATTAATGCTTGCCTTTTTCATAAAAAGGAGTATGATCATCTTCAACATCAATATAAAACAGTTGATTGGTTTTAAAATAGAATAATTCGCTATTACTGCTTGATCTCATTTTATAATCAAGTTGGCCAGCATTATAAAGGTTTCTCTCTTTTAATTAAATATAACAATTAAATAGGTTTATTACAATGTGACAATTACCAGTATTGACAAAGTTGTTGTATGCTACAGTAGTTCTTGGATCATTTATATAGTTGTAAAAATTAGGATTGCAATCACCAATCAAATCTAACAATATGAAAAGTTTCTAAAAATTAATATCAATGAAAACTCATATTAAAGTATTAGTATCTTATATTACTATAGAACTTAATAGTGTTAAATTTGGAAATCCTTGATTTTGTAACGTAGTTGTTTCCATTATGGTTGCTAGATGTGATGAGCCATAGAGTGAATCATGATTACTCCAATTAGAAAATGCTTCTTCACCATCAAAAAATATTAATTGTAATGTTTTTCTTCCATTATACTTATATAAATATTAAATGGAAAAATTTTTAACAAATACATAGATACACTTTCAAACAATGGAGTTAAAGTTATAGCAATATCCAATAGCATAGCACATGAAACAGCAGAATCAGATGCTCCAACAAATATATTGTTATTTCCTGTACTTTTAAATAGTTTAGAATCATAATGACATGAAAAGACTGTTCTTTCGGGTGCAAATGGATTAAATGTAGCTATTACATTAACGAATTCTACTTCACCAACTGGAGTATTTTGTTTGAATGCATCAAATGCCACTTCCCAACCTGCTTCTGATAATTTTTTAATTATAAACTATTTAATCACATTAAAAAATTTTATATTTTCTCTTTGAAATTCTTACATTTCTAACCATTTCATTTTCTGTAGTTCCTGAAACTCTTACTCGCATAATTTGATCCAAAAACATTTCTTTAAATTCTTCATAAGTATGTGTAGGTATCTTATCAATCATTATAAATTATTAATAGCAAATAAAACATACCTTTATAATTTTAGAACTTTTAATAAACTCTCTTTTATCCCACATTAGACCATTCATATAGAATATGTACAAAAGTAACAACGCAAAACTAGGTCTAATCATATAGGAAATATTTTTAAGTTTGACACCATAAAAGTGCTAAATTTCTAATCTAGATAACAATTTTTAATAGAAATTTTATTTTTCTTAAATATTAGCCATCTACACTATTAGCTAGACAATAGACTCTCACACTAACTTGACAATCCCATGGTTATAAATTAACATTGCAAATTATGATAGCAATACTTTTACACTACATTCTATATGTTTATGTACATCGATTATTAATATACATATGTGAATTGGAATATTTTCCCATTTACCTGTTAATATCGCATGCTCACTATAGAATAAATTCTATAGTTACACATTATCATTAATATGTTAGCCTTTTCAAATAATTATCCATCATTATTTTCAAATTATATAATAAATTTTCAAATTATACACTTTTAAAGAGTTTTATTATGTTTTTATTGTTTATTACTTAGAAAATAATTTAATATCAAGTGTGGTAATGGTTACATAGGCATGAAACATAAAATAACCCCTTAATCTATATTTAATTCTGCAATATATTGATAGTAGTATCATAAATTTTAAAAAAATAGTATAATATACATATTAAAAAATGCAAATGCTAAATATGTGTTATTTATTTCTATTTGACTAGATTACAAATAAGATAGACTGTAGCTGATAGCATGGAAGAGCAAAGTATTTAAATAAAGTCCATATTTTAATGATTTTTCATATTTAATAATAAAATTAAGTTTCATTTGAAATTATATTTTCTATAAATATCATACAAATATATTATTTCTTAATTAAAAGTAGAGAAGTTTTCATTCATTAATTATTTTACAATGATATATATCTTTATCCTTGTTTACAGTTTTAATTTGAATATGTATTCTGATAAGCCAAATAAATTATTGCACTTAAGATCATTTTATTTTTTTCAATTAAACTCTATCTCTATAACACATTATATAATATTATGATGTAGGTTGCATAATAATCTCTTTTTTAAAAACAAGCTATATACATTTTCTTTTACATGCAAACATACTTGATAATTAACAGCTATTTCATGATGAAATTATCTAGAACTCATTTCTTTTTGCTTTTAATCACAAATACTGGTATAATTAATGTTATATAGACATGTTTATATAATAGAAACATAATACATTGTTACTAAAAAGATTAACAATTATAAAACCTAAGAAATAAAATTTAACTACAGTAATTATCAACAAAATTTAAAGAGAGTCTTTTCATCTTTAACGATAGTATCCGTACTGTACCGTTTGTTTGATCACGTGGTATGAAAGGTTATTGTACCGCGAGCGTATAATTTTAAAGTGGTGAATGCTGTTTACAGAAAGAACGCTGTTAAGTAGTTTAAAATCAATATTTGTGATATTAGCTACTAATGTTTTAATATTTATGTTATCTATATCAATATACTATGTGTTTTATAGTCCATTTAATAAAAGAGAATGGAAACTATATGTTAGAAATGGGTATGTATTTAATAACATTTAAAAGTTAAATAAATTAATAATTTGTGTGTTTATATTTAAAAAAAAATATACCATCTATACTTATATTTAGTATAGATAAAGATACATCATTGTGTGATGAATTAGTACATACCGTGGTTAGTACAGCAGAGATTGTATCATTATCAACAACGAACAAATTCAATGTATATATTACAGTATGATAAAATTGAGAAGATCTTCCATATGAATTTAGATGTTTGAATTGAATAATGTATACAATTTTATAATCAAATTTAAAATAAAGCCATATGATATTAAAAAAAGTACATATTTTGCAGTAAATTCATATGGTGCAAATTATGACAGTAAGTCAATATATGTATTGATGCAACAAGTGATGTTAATATTTAAAAAAAGGTATATTGAATATTAAGATGGCTATGTATGATACAAATGATAATATAACTATTTCATATTATACTACAGTGATTATTTAATTTTTAAATAATATTCAAATATATCGATATAAATAAATGTAGATATTGTTACCTACAAGAAAAGATATTGGATTATATAAATATTGGAAAAATATTTTAAGCCTATTGAATATTTTTTTTCCATTATATAACAATTATGATTTAATAACCTTAGAATCTTCTTTGAATATAGCTCATAAAGAAAAATCTGTAATTATAATTATGCTTAGTTGTTATTTTTTTAATATTTTATTAGTATGAAAAAGCAACAAAAAAAATTCAAATCTCTTTATTTCATCTATGTAGTGGTATACCGCCACAATTAAGTGATATTATATTTTATATACAAGAAGAATCAACAGGTCTTCGATATATTGTCAATTCATATCCAAATGCTACATTTACTATTGCTATTATTACATCACTTGTTTTTGTTGCTATTGTTACTATTATAATGGTTAGTTTCTCTATGAGATCATTATATCATGCTAGATTGCTTGAAAATATTACAAATAATAATGAATATAATGTTGATAAACGTGACAATATATATTTTGAACAACCATCACCAAAGTTGGAAGTGATAGACGAAAATGTAAATCACATGGATATTACTTTTTATTGACTATTATTTCCTTTATAACACAATTTCTATATGGTGAATATTACTGTATATATGTATGTAATTTTAAAAATGATTACATTCTTATATCGTATAATTATGGGTTATTATTTTATATATATATGAATACTAAATTAGAATTTAAAAAGCACCACCTTATTGGATATAATATTTGTTTGCTATGAAAATAAAGATTAAATTATATATATTTTTGATAATCTATATTATAAAATTCATCAATAATTTAATAAAAATATTGATATATACTAAAAGATTATATTAACATTAGTAATCTTATTATAATTTCTATAGTTTTATTTAAAAATGGTAAATTTATGTTTTTTCTGTTTCAATTTAAAAAAAACCTATAAATAATGATTATATGTTATTGTTTTAATTAAATATACTTTAATATTACAATTTATATCCCATATATTTTTCGTATATATAGTATTATTGCATTTTTTTGATGTATACATACCTATTATCCCAAGGTTATATTTGATAATTATTATGATTAATTTTTATATATTATTTAGTACAAAATATGGTTACAATCATCTAATTAAAGTATGTTTATTCATGGAATTCCTACTAATAATTTGTTCTCATTTGTTATGTACATCAAATAATAAAGTATTTATATTTATTCATAATTAATTTTGATACATAATATTCTTCATATGATGTATTTTATCTAATATAATTCACAATATAATAAATTAAATTTGATTTATCTTTATGATCATTTTTATTAATTATTATTAAAAATAATGCTAGATTTTATATGAAAATAAAGTAGATAATAATTTATAACATGAATTTCTAGCTAAATTTTACTATTGTAATAGGTTAGGCTAATTTATTTGATTAATTAAACACTACAAAAGTTATTAAATTATTTATAATAATGTAAATTTTGATTGTATATTAATTATCATATAAACTAAATATTTTATCATATATTTATGATAAATATAGAAAATAATTTTATCGCTCTAATGGTTACTTTTATGTAACATATAGGTCTTGGTATCGATAGTGATAACAAGCTATTTAATATTTATTGTTATGCAGTTAGAAATCAATATTATTTACATTGAAATGGTAATAGTAGTTAAAAATTATCAATTAGTTATAAATGAATTGATAATAGTGATTTTAAAATCATATAATAGCATCATCTATTTATTTTATAGTTATTGTTTGTTGATGCTGAAAAGTTGTTCATGATTCATTTAAATTTAATTGTTATATACATAGTAACATTAAGAATGTGTGATAATTTAAAACAAAAGAACTAATTTTTTAAAACATTAACAACTATTGATAACATAGATGATAATTATTGGTTTCTATTTTTATAATCACAATTACTATTGCCATTTACACACACATAATTATATCTATATGACAATCGGTAATAAACAGAGAGATCAATCGAATAACTTAACGAACATTATTAACAATAAGATTTTTGATATTTTAGATTTTATCTTTTACTATTGGATCAGTTTTTAGCTAACATGTCGGATAGTATTTATATCATTTTAAACTACACTATTAATAATTTATTTATATTATAGATTCATATCATATTGACAATAGATTGGATAAATGTAACAACACAGTATCAACATCAGCCATTAGCAATCTATTAGAAGCTATAAAAAAATCAAAAAATACTATGGATCAATCTAAAAATTCACAATTATCAATATATAAGCAGCTATTTTATAATAGTGAAAAAAATTTCAATTATATTTCTAGTAGAAATAGTAGTGGATATGATGATCATTATCCACTTGTACCTATTACAAATAATACCAACATAAATGATATTAGTACTAATAATAGCAATAAAATTTTACGTGAAAGAAAGATAGTTAGCAGTGGAATTGTTGATAGTGTTAATGATGAAAATGATTTCTATTGGTTTAAATCTGGAATTACAAATGAAAGTACTTTTTTAAAATCATCAACAATTGACACAAACCATATTACATATAATGATGAAGTATTTTTTACTGATAATGAAGATAATATATTTTCTAAAAATAATACTAATTCACCTATAAAAAGCACTATTTTATCTAATAAAAAAATAAATAACATTCCAATTGATTATAGTAGCACTTATAATAATAATAATAATAATCTAAATAAAAGCAATGTTATATTTACTTTAAAATGTGACCCAAAATATAAGACTGAATTATGCCGCAACTATGAGACAACTCAAAAATGCAACTATGGTCGAAAATGTCAATTTGCACATGGTATTCATGAACTTAAACCCATTGAAAGACATCCTAACTATAAAACTAAACCATGTATTGCTTATCATCTTGATGGTATATGTAATTATGGAAAACGTTGTAATTTCATTCATGATGAAATTGCTGTCTATATAAATAGGTAATAATAATAATATATATATTATTATTATTGTTATGTAGAGTTCCAACTAATTCAAAGCATAAATACTGAACCATACAACATTATTAACCTATTTTCTATACATTAATTCTCATTAACATTTGATTATAATAAAACTATTTACAATAAATTTGATAAAAAAAATGAAAACATTATTGGTTGGATGGTAAATTTTTATTCAAACTATAACATAATTTTTTGTGGTATATTTGGTTATTATTGTAATTTTTTGTCCATTTCATTCATATCAGCACTATTTTTACTTGTTAAATAGTTCATTTTCAATAATTTTTCCAATGACTTTAATTCTTCAATCAATTTACTATTCTATTTTATGTAATAATAAATTAATTTAAACAACTTATAGAATTACATGAAACCATTTATGTGAAATAATCTCATTAATAGTAAGTCTTTTCAATGGATCAATAACAATAAGTGATTTTATAAAATTCTTTACTATAATTTATATTAATAATAATAATAATAGACTTTTTTATGATTGAATAATAATTGTAAAGAAAAAAATACTTATTTACTTCTACATAAGGCTTTAATATTATCATAATCAATTTTAACTTTATATAATAAAGATAATATGATATGATTTTTATTAAATAAAGTAGAAAATAGAACAAAAATAAGGATATTGTTCATAAAATAGTTTTAATTTTATCCTATTTTTTCATCAATATCACTCAATCTAGTAAAAGATTCATTTTAAATACATTCAAATAATAAAATTTAATATTCAATAAAACTCATATTACATTTTTTTAAGACTTAAATATATATTTAGCTGTTAAATATATTAATTTATAAATAAAATGCTAGTTAATAAGATGATGGTACTTAAATAATATAAATAAATGTATAAAAATAACTTGATTGACAAATAAAAACTAGATTACCATGTTTTGTAATATGTTTCCATACAGAACTACCAAACAAAGCAGATTCAGTGCTAATTTGCATTTCAATATCCCTTTCTGGAACATATGGAAAACAACCAGCAATACTATAAAAATAATATAATATAGATAAATATTATATTATTACAGAACATAAGCAACAACACCAATTGACCAATAATCAGCCATATAATTATAAAAAACATTTTTCCACATTTCAGGAGGACAATAAGCTTTAGTACCAGCAATGTTAGTAAAATATTCTTCTAGTTTAAATTCTCTTGAAAATCCAAAATCACATAATTTTATCTTAGATAAAAAAAACCAATTTAATGTTAATGATTTAAGATAATATTACCTGTGGGTAGCCTGATTTAGATTGAAAATGAGTTAATAATATATTCTCTGGTTTTATATCAAAATGTGCTACTTTTATTCCATGTAAATGAGCAACAGCTTTTGAAACCTTAAAATTACTTATACTACATTTATATTTTAGTATAGAATTGCTACTTGAAATACAATAAATCTAGTACAATCTTCACTCAAACTTCCATTATTTTTCTCCAAAACAAATGTAAGTAAGTCACATTCCATTTTTTCCATAATAAAATAAATCTATATAAAATACATAAAAAAATAGTTTAATACACCAAGTTTACATAGTCGTGTGTTTCAATAAAACGATACATGTTTGTTATAGCTGGAAAATCTAATTTCTACTCATAAAATAGACTTAATAGACAAATTATTTAAAAAAAAACTTTATTTAAATGAAATTCATTTTTAAATTTAAATAAAGTGTGTAATCTGTGTCTAGATTTTTCTATAACTTTAATGGCAACAGTTCTTTCAGCAAATTTGTCATAGCCTAAATAAATAAAGTCTAATTATATACTGAATAATTTCATTTTTGAACTTTTTAAGGAAACTTATAAAACAATTATAATATATTAGTGAAAATTTAATAAAGTTATTTTTTAAACAAATAAACTAAATATTCTTTTATAATTTTAACCAAAGTTTTATAAAATAATTTGGAAAAGAGTAATTGGAATAATAATTACCTTGATAAACAGTACCATATTGACCTGTTCCTAAGACTTTTGATCTATCTATAGTGAAAAATACTCTAAACAACTAGTTTCAATTAGTAAATAATCTTAAAAAATTGTTAAACTACTCCTTCATTAATAACATTTCCCAACACAGATATATCCATTTTTGACAAAGCATCTATATAAATGTAATAAAATTTTCATGATAATAGCTTTTTTTAGTTATCATTTTAAATATTAAATATTATTTAAGAATCATTCTAGAGTATAATTTTAATGATGTTTTAACATGAAATAATACACACAATTTTGAATATGAATATATTACATTAGATTATAAGGAACAACAAATTGGTTTACTAGTATGAAATATACATTAGTTATATAAGAAATTCTTTCTATAACGATATAAATAAAATACCTTGAACAACAACATTAAATGCAACAATTTGCTCTAATGCAGCAATCCATTGGTTACAATGTAAAATTTTCGATTCACTATATTCTTTATCTTCATCTATATTTTCATAAAGCTTTTCATTCGTACTCATTTTACCACCCATTCGAAATCCACACACAAAACTAGGCTCATTTATTATGTCTATAGTGAAAACTTGATTAAAGTTTTCATCTAATGGACAGTGAAATTTTGAAAAATGCTTTATATTTGATATTGATTTGTTGGAAATTATCTTTATTTTAAAATATAAAATATATTATTATATTAAAATAACCATTATAATATTTAAATCCACAAAATTATCATATATAATCAAATTTAATTCATCTAAACACCAATAATGGTATGATGTCTAAATATTATCAAGATTAATTATTAGCGAATAGATTCAATGCTATATAATACATTATTATCTCCTTCTCTATAGTAATAAACCATAGATTTATGAATAATTTTTCTATAATTTTTCTCAGTAGCAATAAGCATATTATCAAATCTGCATAATTTAGCTTCTTTTGATGTTTTTGTAATTTTTTTGAAATATGTTTGATTAATTACTAAAAATAATTTATTATATAAACCTAATTAATCATTTTATCTATCAATAAAAATACAATCATTAGGAGATATTTCTGTTTCACTAACTTTGGGTAATTGAGATCGCATATATGGTCTAAGTGATCGATAACCTTGTTCAACTGCTCTTAAAGCATTATTTGTAGTAGAATCGCGTGGATCATAACTATCTTTAGCACATTTATTATTTTGTAGATAAATGCATATGGAGTGAAATTTTGATAAACATTCTATCAAATAATAAACATTTTTTAATAACTTTTATTTTATTTATTACTTGTACACATATAACATTCTTTATTTTTAGTTATCTATCACATTTATAATAGACAAAATAATTCAAAAATTATTACTTACTTTTTCAAAACAATGGTAACATGTTATTTTTCTTTTAAATCTAGTTTGAACTAAATTATGGCCTTTATTATCTGCTAAAGATGACTCATTTTGTCGATTTTTTACAAGAGTTAAGCTTCCTTTAGCATTCCTACATTAATTAAACATAAAAATAGCACAATCATGATTTATTTGTATAAAAAATAAACTCACACAAAAATTGGATCATTTTTTGATTTATTATAGCCATATATACTTTTTCTTTTTAATGAAAAATTTTTTGTAAATTTTGAAGTAAAACTCATTAATTTAGATTTTCTTTTTTGCTGAAATGGTTCTTCAGGTAGTTCATTTTTTAAAAAAGTACGCTCTTTTATCATTAAATTTTTTAAACATATTTTATCCACTTTTTTAGCACAAACTTTATGATATACACTTTTACAACCTAATACATCATAGATTAGTAATTTTTTACTTAAAATTATATATCAATAAAACCTTGGCATATCATTGCCATATTTTTAGAAATCACAAATGATACTCCACATAAGTCACATCCCAAATCATTATCCTTAACATTAAAAGTCACAAAATCATGCACTTCAACATGGCTATATGTAATATATTGTTCTAAATGAATTTAAACAATATAGTTTATCGTTTTTCTAATAAGATAAACTCATTTAATATAAAATTAAAACTATACTATATATATAATTATAATTTCTAACCAAAAAAAAAACTTTTATTATTTATGTTAGTGTTTACAATTTTTTTTAATATTTAGATAATAAAAATTATTAATAATGATTTGATATTATTTTAAATAGGTTGATTAGTTGAATGATCATGAGTAAAAATTGATAATTTACCAACAAAAATTATTTCAAGTGATGATCTTCCTCCTAAATCATCAGGCTTTTTAACCAAAGTCATCAAATTCTCTGATGAATAGTCATGTTTCATCAAAAAAATATTCGTTAATAAAGTAACATTAATATCCTTTCACAAATTTAAAAATTTATTTCATATATCTATAATAGAAGGTTACATTTATTCGAAGAAAATCCTTTGCCAGATTCAATAGATCATTTAAACTATGTGCTGTAATATTATATTCACCTTTAAGTTTACCATAGTTGATTGTTACTTCTATAAATGGTCTATTTTTATTAGAAGAACAAGTTGTTGTTGATTTTTCTGAATATAAACTTTTCTTTGATGATTGTCTTTTGATACCTTTCATATATATACAATTAGATAACTTGATAATAATATATTCACAAAATAATCCTCTATTTAGAAACTATATCCAACTTAATCTATAAAAAAGTTTAAATATAATCATTTTTAAATCGATAAAACTCTTCCGAAATAATACTTTCCTGATGATTCATTATTAATGGCTATTTTATCTTAAAACAGTATTTTATAGATTAGATAATATAACATATAAATTTTTAAAAAAAATAAAATAATTTACTTATTATAAATTAAGTTTCAGCACGTTTTACAGACATTTTTGTCGTCTATTCTCGTTAATTACTTTATAATTTTGAAATATTTTCTTAAAAATATAGTAAAAATGATTACACAAGTATATGGGGTTTATTTTCATAAATGTACTTTTTGATGTAATCTTACAATCATGTATATTAATGATTGAATATATTTTGTCTAGTTCAATAGATTTTTAATTTTCATGTTTTAATTACTTTAAACATATAATACTTTACTATATACTTGGAATGAAATTAAATTGATAGTTGGCTGATATATAAGTAATATAAAAGTTTATTTTTAAATAAAGCATATAACATCACTAAATTATACTTTTGGGCTATATTTTACAAGCTTCATCTAATCTATAGCTATCATTTTAGGATATTTTAAACTAAAAATAGCTTTGAATCTTTTAGTTCACTTTAAATCATTATTTTTATTGTTAAAAAAAATTTAAAAACTAAAATGAACAAATTGTTACAGATGTAATTATTTTTTAGCTATATATTGTAATTTTTTCATTATTAAATAGCTTCATACTATGTCAACATCAAACTATTTCAATTTAAGCGTATGAAATAAAGATTGAAATTAATAAAAAAATACTAATATAACAATTATTTGAGATAATATGTCTCAAAAGATATTATAACATAAATTAACTTTTTTGTCACTCATATTATGCTTATTAAATAGCATTTAATGCTCTCACATAACTATTAATTATAATATTAACAAAAGTAAGGTATATTCAAATTATAATCATGCAGAAATTATTATCTTTCAGTCAGGTATATGTTTTAATGTCTTCATGACTATTAAATTCATAGTTAATATTCCCCATGTTCGTAGCGCGCATGCGTGAAAGTGAAAACTATTTTTGTAAAGATATCATCTTGCACTCTATCCAGATAATGAATCCAAATAGATAATATTATCAAAGTAAATTGAAACCAACAAAAAAAAAAATAAAAATATTTGAAGAAAGAAATGTAAAAAATCTAGATTTTCACAAAAACGTATTTTAATAGAAAAATAGTAAATAATATAATTTTTATGTTAATAAGATACATTTTCATATGAATTTTTTCTTTTTAAGATATTTTTTGATGTAAAAATATTCAAAAAAGCATACGAAGATTATAGAAATAGAGATAACAATAGTTATATTAATTATGCGATTGGCTGATGATTCTATATATCAAAAAATATAAAATAAATACAAGTATAGCTATTATCTAGTTACCAAACATATTTTCAAACTCTTGTTCACGTGCATTCAAATTCATAAACATGTGTGATAATTGATTAGAATAATTGTTAAGTATTTCCAACTTGCTATTTATAACATTGGTATCATTTTCAGATAGCTTTATGTATGAAAATTTATATTATGAATAATAATGATACACACTAGTTAGAATATACTTTATTTCCAATGTCTTCTAACTTTTTACTATTATCCCAATCGAGTTGTATTTTTATTGGAACCTTTATTCCTAATTTACCTTCAAAATATTTAAAAATTATTTTAATTAAAATAATTTATTGTAGATTTACATATAGAAATATCATCTACCTTTTACATCAAAGCATATTTTAATACTACCATAATGTTGCATGGTGAAAAAAATATCATCATGAATTTTATCTTTTCTATTATAAAGAATATTATCCTTGTTATCAGTAATCTTAATAATATTTTTTATTCAAATAAAACTTTCAACAACGAAATTAATCTATCATACAACAACATCAAGAGTAACATCTGGAGTGTATTCCATCTCATAGCGACCAATAACATGTGATTCAGGAATAAGTTCATTAACACATGTCAATACATGTGTAGGTACATATATATTAAATGTATTACATGAAATTGCAAATGTTATAAGCAATAACAGAGATAATGCCAACATTTTACGATTAACAGCGAACGTGTACGACGTAAATATTAATTGTTGAACATTTGAAACATTCTTTGTGTTATGAATAATGACAGTGATGAAGAGTGGTTTGATGTTGAAAAAAAATCATTAAAGCTAGCCAATTTATCATGTTCAAGCTGTTACTTATTTGGACATATTGTTACTAAAATAATTACAATCAAGTACTATCTTTGTTTTTATTCTTAAAAAGATGAATAATAATACATTAGAGCATCTTTAAATAAATCACTGATGCTGAATACAATAAAAAGTAGATATTTTATTTTATTTACAATAGTATCAGTGATAATAGCTATCCAATATTATCGATTTGAATGGTCCTATCCTATTATAAACTACTTTTTTTAGCTAAAATAATTCAAGAAAATATTTTGGATATGGCCTGTTATGGTATAGGATCTATAGAAAAAAGAGAGACATCTCAGATACAATTTGCACTATTTTTATGTTTAATTGATATTATTTCATTTAAAGTATATGCGTTTATATTATTACATAGATAATTTTTAAGTATGCCTATCAATAAATTAGGATATTAGAATATATCTATACGATCCATGTCTAACTGAAGTTGATAAAAAAATATGCCATTATTTCATATCAAATATGTTCTATTGTCAAAAGGTTTCCCATATACAACTAATATTTATTGCATATATTTATTTAAATTTTTGGTAGAATATACATAAAATTGACAGAAACACCTTATTTTATATGCCATTTTGTCCACTAATCTTACACGAACAGCTTATTTGTAAAAATTGGGACAACGTTAACAAATATAATGTAATAATTCTCTCCAATTCACTTTTTAATGCCATAAAACTACACACACAATTGTCCAAAGATAAAACTAATCATCTTTCTATGTTAACTAAGGTAAACATTTTTTTGTTGTTACCAAAATTAAAAAAATGATAATTATTTATATATTTACTCATAGGCTTTATGTTCATGCTCAGAGCAATCTATAGTATGTGATTGGAAGTGGAAAGGTAGAAAAATCCCATCAGCTTTATACGATCTATGTTTTATAAAATTTTCAACCCCAAATAATAGCTCATTTAAAGGAATTTAAAACGCTTTTTATTTACTTTATATATTTACGTATAATACCTTTTTTATTGTCATATTCAAAAAAATTGACACTCCTTAGAGAAATAATACTGAGTGAATATTTTCTTTTGAGAATTACTGAAGGTGTTGGTTATTTTGTAAGTGTATCATTTGCTTAACTATATTTTTACTTACAATTTTACCACTATTCAATTTTGTATATTAGATTTAAAGATTTTATACTATTTATATAACTGCCGAGAAATGATATCACTTTATATATATTATATTAAAAATCATTTCATATAGATACAGCTAAAATGAGAATGGTACACTATCTAAAAAGATAACTAAAATATATTATAAACACTTGAATATTTTAGATTTATCGCCTATTAACTGTCTATATTTAAGAACAACAGCTATAGGCTGTGATTTACTACTATTTAATGTATCTGGATTGTTTATTAGATTCAACTGAAGAGATGATAAATTGTCAAGTATAATTTTAATTTTTCCACTGTTGCCAAAAGTACTATCAATTATTCCAGTATGGCCATTTGAAAGATAAACAGGAAAACCAATAAAATGATCAATTTTTGATTCTTTTTTAAACATGTCTTTTACAATGATGCAATTTTCTTTGTATATTCTGTCTATGTGACCAATTTTAGTTTTTAAATGATAAATATTAACTGGTGGCAATCCCTATTAATATTGAATGTAGTACACAAAAAAGTTATAATAATAAATAATTTTAAACATATTATTGTCTAGTTTTGTAAACATTACCATGATTATGTCATTATATTTTGATGAACTATTTTCAATATTTGCAAATGTCTTAATAATAGTTCCATGAAATGCTATACGACATGATTTTTTTGATATATCTTGATCCAATTTAAGTCCTATTATTGTGTCCATATGACAATATAATATTGGATTCTGTAGAGTAATAAATGCATAGCAATTACCACACTCTAACTGTGGTAATGATATAAATGAATTGTCCATATTAAAATTTTCAAGTTTTGCTTCACAATCATTTTCTTTGAATAGTTGGATCACTCCAACAACAGTATCAAACGACACAGATATATGATATTTTGTTTTATTAGATATTGGCTAAATAGAATCAATGTAACTAGATATATTTATTTGCAAAATGAATTACATGTTTATAATATTGAAAATAGTTTAAAACACAGATAAAAGATTGAATGGTTGAAACAACACCAGGTGAGCATAATAACCCTCTTTCCATAGCACTAGAATCGAATTGAGTTATACAAATACCAGCCCTGTCTCCTTGACTAATTTTACTCACATTTTTATGGAAAACCTAATTATCAATGGATTGTCAACACACATAACAACACATAATAATCTACTTGAATAGATTTAACTTTACGTAAATCATTAGTAGTAGCAACTAAAATATTTGACTTGGTTGTAACACATCCATCTATTACAGTGCCTGTAACTACAGTACCATGACCTTTTATGTTGAAACAATGATCAACAGCAAACAAAAATTTTTTCGGATCTGGAATATTGTGACCAATTGGATGAACACAGTTAACAAGAGTATCTTTTAAATTTTTTAAGCTATAAAATGAGTTTTTTCCACTATAATCTACTGGAATGATAGGGCAATCATGATAATTTGTCTTTTCTAGTGTCTTTTTTATACGATGGCACATCTTTATTATTTAAACATAGTATATCCAATAATGAAAGTAATGTTTAAATTTGAATGTCATAGAAATAACACATTAAATAAAAATATATGGCGGACTATATACAAATTTAAAAATATTTTTAATGGAATTTTACTTATTAATTATAATAAAATAATATTACAATGATCAAATTGAAATTAAATGTATGTGTAGGGATAATCTATTTTAGTTACTGTACATATATGGTATCTCACACTATAGATACACTAAATACTTTAAAATTAAGTAAACATTATAGTGTATTTAATTACCATTGACTTGTAGATATCTTTAAGATACTTATTATTTAATTTAATTTTATAATAACAAAATATTTAATAGTATTTTAATAATAACTTTAACTATATGGAATAATTAATGTGAAACATTTTATAATAGAAATTAATCTTCAAATGATTTATTAAAAATATATATATATATATTTTAAAACAAAGTTCTAAAGTATTATTATTTGAAATAAATGATAATATGACTAGTATAAATTAATTATACATTTTAGTAGTTATTTTCATTAACACTATTAAAAAATATTTTTTCTACCATTTTATAGGTATAAAATGGAAAAATTCAAAATAAATCATAAAATACACAATAGTTACATTTAAAAATGAATAATATTTAAAAGTTATTACTTTTTTAACTTTTTCATCTATATCTACATTGTTTGGTAATAAATCTAACTTGGTTAGAACAAAAACCAGCTTAATTTTTAATATATCAGCCAACATTATACATTCTGCAGTTTGAGTCTGAATTCCATGAGTCATATCAATAATACACATAGCAAAATGCATAATTTTTGATCCACCTATATCATATTCCTCATAATTTATAATATTATTTTAACTAGATTAAATAATAAAGTTAATATTCTAAATTATCAACAATTCAATTATTATTAGCAAATATATTATTCTTTCGTAAAAGATTACTTATAATCGTTTTTAATAGAGAAGCATGACCAGGACAATCAACTAATGTAAATTGTAAAAATTTTTTTGATTGCATGTATAAATCTTTTGTAAGATGTAAAGGAATTTCCATAAGAAAGCTACTAAATCCTAAATCTATAGTTATACCTCGTTCTTGACTTTGAGGATGCTTATCAAATGATGCAGTAGATGCAACTGTACTTAAAGCTTTCGCAAGTGTTGTTTTGCCACTATCTACATGACCAATAAGACCAACATTAAGGTTCATCACCTCATCATATGATATATCCATTTTGTGCGCGAGTGCTTACAACTAATTACGTTGGCGTGTATCTGCTATTACTCGGTTTCTATGGATATTGTGCATAAATACAGTAATTTTGAATTTCTTCTCTCTTGTTACTTTTCAAGCTCTAATACTGATATCAAAATGATAAAAACACATTTCTATTCAAATGATCCTATTATTGGACAGATTTTATTGAATACCATTATTACCAATTTTATTAATAAAACCAATATAGAAGATTCTTTTAATCTATTACAAGCGTTAACATTAGAAAATATAAGCCCACTCCAACCTATCCATTGTAAAATTTATTTCTACCAATTAATAGAACCTATTTTACAGTGTTTTACCAATTTTTTAAATAATAATGAGAGAAAAAATCTGTATTGGGATCATTTTAAACGATTTTATGAATCAATTGTTTTAAAAGTTGACTTTGAATCGATTACAAACCTCACAGAAGATAAAGATGAAAGTTTCTGCTATCATCTACTTAAAATAGGATATACATTATTGAATCTCTTATTAGCTATTTATAACTCAAAATATTATACAAAATGGAAATCAATTAAAAGCTTTATTTGTAAATTTTTTAAATCAATTGTGATAACCAAGATTCAAATTAATCTTACTTCTATATATCATCAAAATTGTGTATTGATAGTATGCAAAATTATATCAAGAATTAAAACTTTTCTACTGTCATATGATTTAGATTTCAATGAAAAATTATTTTTTTTAGAATATCTACAACATATGATAAATATACCTATATCAGATAACTTATTAAAATCTATTTGTGATGTCTATTCCCAAGATTCTTGTATTCAATTGTATTTTACTGGAAACTGTAAATCAGTATTATTATCAACTATTTCAATGATTTTTAATGTTGAAAAATTTAAAATTCAATTTCGTTCATATTGTAAACAGAGAAATATACAATTGGCCAAATTTAATGATTCAAAAAATCAAATTCCTATAATAGATACCAATTATAGTCAAAAATTAGAATATATTCTTTTTACAATAAATAAAAATAAAATTAACTATAACAATTTACTTATTGATATTCTGATGGATGATGATGCAACTCAAGTTAAAACAATGTTAAACATATTTTTTGTCTGGCAAAATTCTATGCTAATTCAATCTAACGACAAGTAATTCATTTTCTATTACCTATACATTAATTGATAGCAACAATAAGTAACTTTTTTCCTCTCTATTAAACTATAGTAACATGTTCAACAGTTATTTTAATATGAATTGTATACTATTTATTTTTAAACTATAGTATTTTAACTAATTTTATCAACATAATGTATTTATTTTTTGTTTATGGAGTCTTTGTAACCGTAATTTAGTTTTAATATATAATATGTTTAACACCAATGCTAAAATACCTAATAATCTAAGGAATTTTAGATTTTATGTGTTAAATTCAAAAATTTTAGTGGTACTATTTTTAAAAATACAACTATTTTTAAACCAAATATGGAAATTTTCTTATTACAATATCAATAGTTAAATAGCTTTTCATACCTATTTTCAAATATGATTCTTTTTTAACTATTTTATAATAAATAATAACAATTATTATGTTTTAATATGATACTTTATATTTTAAATGGTGTGTACTATCAATTTAAAGCTTTTTGAATGAATTTCATGTTTTAAATCCTAAATTCTTTATATTATTTCCTTTGAAAAAATGTACTATTTTATAGCAATACTTTACTCTAATCACCTAATTTTTATGCACAATAAGATATTATTCTTATAAGACAGTTAGTCTCACACATAACACAGTATAAAATATCGAGAGATCGATTG